>PRKT01000921.1:143052-169458 GCA_003671525.1 Saccostrea glomerata | reverse complement strand
TACTTATTTAGCCCCGCCCTAGCACTAGAACCCCTGACCCCAGGGCCATGAATTTCACAATTTTGGTAGAGGACTCATTGCTGATTACAATCATGCAAACAGTTTGACTGCTTAATGTCCAGGAGTAAAGAAGAAGATTTTTAAAAACTGCAATAATTTTAGTGGTTTTGGTCCCACCCCTCAGGCCCCAGGGGGGCAAGGATCATGAAATTCACAATTTTTGTTCCCCTTCACCCATAGATGCTTTGTGCCAAATTTGGTTGAAATTGGTTCAGTGGTTGCAGAGAAGAAGCTGAAAATGTTCAAAAGTTTACGAACGACGGACGACGTACGACGACAGACGAAAACAGTCAGCAATAGGTCACCCGAGTTTACTCAGGTGACCTAAAAATTGTAGGTTAGCATGACAAGAAGTTCTAACGGGCTCCATGTTGAAGGTCCCGAAGGATCCAAATTCTTTAACCATGAAATCAAGAAATTGGAGGAAAAGGAATACTAATATGCTGGACAAATCATTACCCAGTCCATTTTGCATGATGTACCTGGATTCAACACTTTAAATATGCATTTGTGCCATTTAATGCTTGGAGAAGATTCTGAAGACTTGCCTTCATTTGCCTCGAACAAAATACAAAATGAATACTGGAAAAAAAATTGTCAGGAACTCATGCACTCACCTGCAATTCTTTTTATTAATGAAATTTCTCAGTTATTAGTAGCCGTGGTCATGGACCCAACTGCTGCATGTAAGCATGTGTGTGTTAAAAATTGTGTTATACAGTTTATAGATGTTCTGTAAAAGTGAAGACAAAGTACATATATCAGAGGAAACGTGTACTCAAAACCTGCATTCAAACCAAAGTGTCTAAAGGCAGTCCAATAAAAGCAAATGACTGGTAATTATTCAGTGGTTGGTAAAGGGGATGTGAGTTATATGATCCACGACCAAGAGCACATCGCAATATGCCAAGATACTCAGATATCTTCAGATATGTCTGGCGTAATCATCCAAACACTGGAGAATTGGTAGTCGCTCAAATTCTCTGCTTGCAAACACTGGGCCACATCCCTCGTCTAAACACTTCGGTAAGCTCGGTACAGTGTAGTTTGTGAATGTTTTCAACTTATCTCTACATGTAAGGGAAGGAAGAATGATCTGAACAAATGTGAATCTAAACTAACTTTAAATTGTTACTATATTTTTAAATCATGGCTTTAGAAATTTTAATTTTTTTTTCCTATATAATTTTCTTAGAAGCCATGTGGCGTGGCGCAGTGGTTAAAGCGTCTGCTCTACTGTCGCGAAGTAAGCAGTTGATCCTTACATCGCGGGGTTCGAATCCCTCTGTGGGACGTGGAGACCGATCCTTTGAATGCGACCGTAAAAACCGATGTCCCATGTCGCAACAGGTGCTGGCATGAAAAAGATCTCAACCTAGCTGCTCGATGGCATGAGTGCCGAGTACAAAATTTGCAACTTTCCACCGGCAAGTGGTGGCTTCTCCATGAGTGAAAAATTCTCGAGATGGACGTTAAACAACATACAATCAATCGGCAAATCTAATTATGGCCCAATTGTGCCTGTTACATGGAATATTGTTTTTTTTAATATATCATTTGAGGGGGACCTGGCCCTCAGGGAGGTAAAATAAGACATTTTAGATACTATAATCTCTACTGTTATTACTCTATACAAGAGGCCCATGGGCTAATTGGGCTTTATAGGTCACCTGAGCATAATGCAACAATCATTACTTAGCTCAGCTAAACACTTAGATTTAACGTATTTTCACTATAATGAATAGAGCCCTGCCCTAACACAAGAACCCTTGACCCAAGGGCCATAAAATTCACAACTTTGGAAGAGGCACTCTTGCTCAGCATAACTATGCACTTAGTTTGTTTAATACCCAGGAGCAGAGAAGAAGATTTTCAAAAAATTAATTTTCACTATATCATCAATAGAGACCCATCCTTACACAAGAATCCCAGACCCAGGGACCTAAATTTCACAGTTTTGAAAGAGGCATTCCTGCTCATCATAACTATGTGCTTAGTTAGTTTATTTAAAACCCAGGAGCAGAGAAGAAGATTTTCGAAGAATTAATGTATTTTACTATACAAATCAATAGAGCCCCTCCCTAACACAAGAACCCCTGACCCAGGGGCCTCCAAAGAATTTATGTATTTTTCACGATATAATCAAAAGAGCCCCGCCATAAGACCAGAACTCCTGACCCTGGGGCCATAAAATTCACAATTCTGGAAAAGGCAATCTTGCTTTTCATAACTACATACTAATTTAGTTTAATTAATACCCAGGAGCAGAGAAGAAGATTTTCAAAGAAATAATGCACTTTTACTATATGATCTTTATAGCCCCACCTTAACCCCAGAACCCCTGTCCCTGGGCCATAAATTTCACAATTTTGGTGGTAGAGGACTCAATGTTGATGATCATAATGCCAACAGTTTGCCTGCTAGATGTCCAGGAGTAAAGAAGTTTTTTAAAGATTGCATTAATTTTGGAGGTTTTGGCCCCACCCCTCAGGCCCCAGGGGCTAGGGGCCACGAATTTCACAATTTTTGTTCCCCTTTACTCATAGACCAAATTTGGTTAAAACTGGTTCAGCTGTTCCAGAGAAGAAGCTGAAAATGTTAAAGTATACGACCTATTTACGGCGTACGACGACGTACGAAACAGATAGCAGTAGGTCACCTGAGTGACTCAGGTGACCTAATAAATTTAACACCATAAAACAGGCCTTCTGCCAGGGAAGTAAAATCAGTCTTAAGATACTATAAATAAAATTATTATATCTCTACTGCTGTTAATATACAGGCGTGTATCTGTTCTTAAACAAGAGGCCCATGGGCCACATCGCTCACCTGAGAAGCTTTGACCATTCTGTTCTTTAGCAGATTTTCCCCTTGTAATACATGATGCATCCCCACCCTACCCCACTGATCATAATTTAGATATTTTGAAATCTACACTACCCCATGATCCTTCCATGTGCACATAAGTTTCAGCTTTTCGGCCCAGTAGTTCTTGAGAAGAAGATAAAACTTTGATTCCCCATTGTGGGCCCCTTCCCCCGGGTGTCATGATTTGACCAATTTAGAATCTACACTATACCAGGATGCTTCCACATAAGTTTCAGCTTTTCTGGCCCAGTGGTTCTTGAGAAGAAGATTTTCAAAGATTTTTCCTATATATTTCTGGCCCAGTGGTTCTTGAGAAGAAGATTTTCAAAGATTTTTCCTTTATATTTTTATGTAAAACTTTGATTTCCCATTGTGGCCCCCCCTTTTCTCCGGGGGTCATGATTTGAACAATTTAGAATCTACACTATACCAGGATGCTTCCACGTAAATTTCAGCTTTATTGGCCCTGTGGTTGTTGAGAGGATTTTTTAAAGACCCCACCCTATTTTTGTCTTTTCTTGATTATCTCCTCTTGTGAGGGGACTCGGTCCTTTATTTTAATATAAATTCCCCTTTAACGATGCTTTGTACCAAGTTTGGTCAAAATTGGCCCAGTGGTTCTTGAGAAGTCGAAAATGTGAAAAGTTTACAGACGGACAGACAGACGGACGACGGACAAAATGTGATCAGAAAAGCTCACTTGAGCCTTCGGCTCAGGTGAGCTAAAAACGAACTTTTTTTGCAGGGAATCGGTTTAATCACGATGAATTTCAGGAAATCGGCAAAATATATCTATATGTATTGACTTTTATATAGTGAAAAATCAGTAGAGGTATAATAATCTCATCTGATGACTACTCTCTGAAAAAATCAGAGCTACATGTATTCCCTAGAACTACTCCCAAATAAATATTTACTTGTAATTTTGACCGATCAAAGTGTTTAATTTCAAGGAACCTTGAGTCTGTGACGTAATGTTATAAGCAATGTAACTATGACGTCACATTTCGACATGCGATGTCAAAATAATACTTATCTAGCAAAATGAAGACTACAATTTTTTTTCGAAATGTCTTTGAAAATTCGTTTTAAAGATAATTTATATATTCGCGGACACAATGCATTAGTTATCATTCAATCTTTTAAACGCCATGCAATTGTGATTATGTTTCTATAGTGTACTTTTTAATATGTCAGAATATCTGGTACATGATTTTCTGATTGTCAGAACAGCAGGTTTTTTCCATTTCGTCTTCTTTAGTGGGATTTCTGGAGATACCTGTCTAGTAGAACTAAGCACTGGTTCCCCCTCATCTCCCTCTTCAGTAGTCCGAAAAATCTGACGTTTTCCTGGCTTTTTTACGATTTTGATATTTTACATGCCAGGAAAACGTTTTCCTGGCATGTATAATATCAAAATCGTAAAAAAGCCAGGAAAACGTCAGATTTTTCGGACTACCTCTCAGCTGTTGGTAGGGACCTCACCTCTATGATATCCTTATAATTAGTCTCATCACATCTCATCATCTTGACAGCTTAAGCACATTTTACTATATATTCTATAACATGCAGGGCAATTTAAAAACAACAAAAATCTTAATATCCCCTGACTCTACCTTCAAGATGAGGCACCCCGTAGGGATCCGGGTTAGAATAGGTCCTCAGTGCCCCTTGCTTGTCGTAAAGGGCGACTAAATGGGGCGGTCATTCGGATAAGACCGTATAAACCGAGGCCCCGTTTCACAGAATGTGTGGATATAAAGATCCCTCCCTGCTCAACGGCCGTAAGTGCCCAACATAGGCCTAAATTTGCAGCCCTTCACCGGCAATGGTGACGTCTCCATATCAGTGAAATATTCTGGAGAGGGACGTTAAACAGTATACAATCAATCCAGATGAGGCTTTAAAACAGCTTTTTACTTTCGCATCTTTAGACTCCTGCCCTGTCATATTTCCTTGCTAGTCCTCCGTTTGCCAACAGATCCATTCACATCTGAAAAAAAACAACAACAAAAAATTCATCACAAGAGGCCCATATAAGTCACCTGAGCGTTGTGTAACAACTTTTAAACAATTAAAGAAGGCACACTTGGGTTCTTTTGAGGCCTATTTTCAGAGGTTGAAAATTTTTTGCACCAATACTCTCTAAGACATGGGCTTTTTATATATAGTAATATCTTATTTAGGTAAGAAAATTAGCATGCACAATTTTAACTCTTTCATCCCAAATAACATGGAAAGTAATGCAAAACTTCTTTTTGAAACTTATATATGAGCTGACAATTTACAATTATGCAGTTTTTAAAACAATATGATACATGTAATTATTTGGCTTCCCGAGGTGTTTAATATTCACCGAGTCCAACGTGGGAGGTTTATATTATGATCATTTCGAAAGTTGTCAAATCACCATTCTGACTAAAAAGCTCACAGCATTATTTTGTTCTGTGATTCAATGATTTTAAATGATATTTGTTTGCAAATCTTGTCTGTTTGGTTGCCAGTGTCTGCTGACGTTCTAACCAACCCAGTTAGGGATGCAGTGTACGCTTTACAAAAGAAGTTGCAACAATTAAAGTTTAAAAACTTGAGCATTTTTAGGTAGGTTATTGCAATATCTTGCTTGTATAGCTCTATTTATAATATCACTGATTGATTTTATTACTAATTTCCTGCATAAATACATTTTTTCAATTTTTTTTAAATACTGAAACCTTTTTAGCCGGGCTCATTTCTCGTAGAGAAATGCCCGGCTATTGCGACGATGAGCAACAGAAAATGCTGCTTCTTCACCGCCAAATTAAATTTACGAGTTAGAATATAGTACATCTGCGCAATCACCTTTGAGGCAATACAAACACTGAATTAAACTTTCATAGTTATCTGAAATTGTCAAAAAATAACTTTCTATCGTTTTCGCTGATTAATTATTTGGTTAAAATATGCGAAAGGTATTCAACAGGTATTCCTGTCTGCGTCATATTCTATAAATAAAGGGTGTACTATCAGGCTAATACAAATGCGGGAAACATCATTAATGACTTGATGTACACTTTGATGCAAAAACTCCCCGCTGAGGACTCATCAGTGCATAATTGTGTGACCTTAAATAATCTTGCTGCAACATTGTTTATTTACATTTGTTGGTATGTAAAACCCCGAAATGATACATGTGACAAATATTTTACGCTGTTAAATTCAAGCTACATTTTAATTAATTTTAAAGCTTTTTAATGCTATATATGGCATAGATATATATAATCATCTTTTCAATGGCTGAATCAGCTTGATTTTAAACTGTCATCGTGGTCTTTGTTCATTACCCTGTAAATGAGCCCGGCTTTCAGTACTTCTGTGTACTTTGATTTCTTTTACAGAAAAGAGAGTTATTTGCATACATCTTGGTCTTAGTTGGAAGTTCTTGTGTAAAACGTACTCCAGGATGTATCAGACAATCAAAAACACCATTTGGAATTTTCAAAATATTTTTTAGTTCATTCAGATAGCTAGGGATCATTCTACCAAGATTTAATGAGATTCTGAAATGAAATATGTCCTTATAATGAACAAGAGAGACAAGCATATAAACATTGGAGTAAAGGGAAATATCTTGTATACACTAATTAAATTCAGGAAAATTCATTAAAAAAAACAGGTATTTGTACATCTGGAGATACTGTATATAATTCAAATTAAAACACTGCTTTTATAAATAAAAAGATTTATTAACAAACCAATAGATTTTTGAATAAATCATAAAAAGAACAGAAAGAGTTATCCTTCATATAATACTGGTAAATGTGTAAGAATCTGATGTTAAACAATAATTCTTAAAAGTTTTGAATTATATTTTGCAATGTCGACCGATTAGCCTGAGATTCACTTTCACTCCTTTTCTGTAATAAAAAATCGTTTTTATTTTCCTCCTCACTCTCTGATTCATCAATCGGAAGTGCAGCAGCAGTTTCAACCACACCACACCAATCACGGACATCACAGGCACCACGTCCCTCATGAGCGAAATCTAAGAACCAAATTACACTGGTAATATGAGCACAAATGCCCACAACTCTTGCACCAACTTTACATTTGCAAAACCAGGATTTGATACCGACGTCATCGTATTTAATCCGAAGTAAGTATTTCTTTGCTGAAATGTGTCTGCTTTGAATCTTGGCACAGAGGATACCAGCACAATCATCATTGATGAAAATGTCATACTTTCCGTCCATCAAATGTTCGTGTGTATATGATTTGGCCAATCTGATTGGTAATTTCTTGTGACAATTTTAAGGACAGAGAAGACTGCGAAGAAAAGGCACAGCTCATTAAAAGGCCTAAAAAACAGGGATTTATCAGGTAAATTGAATGATATATCGGTTATAGGGCAGGAATGATAAAGAACGCTTTGTGCAGTTGTATATGTGTCCATGTGAAATATTCTATTCCATTTCAGCTGATTAATGCCGTCTTAACAATAAAGTATGTCTTCCTGCATAGCAGCTCTTTAACAGAACTTACAGTTAATAAGCTTTTGTCAACGCTGACGGTGTTATTTGCTGATGCAGGGTCAAATAAGCGCATTGAAGAAGAAAAGGTGTATAAATGCTTCGTTAAGTACGTCAGAGAAGTCTTGGGTATGCACCGACGAATTAAATTGTTACATTTGTTATTTTCATTGATAGAATATTAAACAAGCATAAACGGATAAGTTACATTTGACTTACTGTTCTTTTCCAGGTGGCAGACGTGGGGATGTGAGCCTCAAAAGAATTTTAAAGGCGAGCAATTGGGTATAAAAGCAACCAGTGGGTAAAAATGGTGGAGGATACGAATTTTCTGGTCACATTCAGATTGCAGCACCTATTTCGCAAAAATCAAGATTCAACTATTTTATTATCAGTTCAAAATTGTTATGCTAGTGCCTCTCATCAGTGAGCATTTATTTGTCAAATTTTGTTTACTTATAAAATTTTATTAGATTATAATTCTGGCCTCAAAAATTGAAGCAGGGCTGATTTTGTATTTCAAACTAGAGATTGGTTTGTGGCCGTGATTTCTATTTTGTTAGTATTTACACCGGATGTTGACTCGTTCACTGTCTTTGTAGTGACGGCGCCAAAATGAACCAATTATTTTGACTGGTATATATGTTATTCTCTGTTAAAAATAACAAAATATAAAGATTTACTCAGATCTATTAGTAAATCCATTCTTGAAAAAGCACGGGGACAAACAGGATGAGACAAACAATGAAAATATGGATTTCAACACCTATGTCCAAGTACAAGATTCAATCCATAGAATATTTCTGAAGATTCACTAAAACGTTTGGTTGCAGTGGTGGAAAATCACGCAAAAGTGTGTAAGGGGTAATTTGTATTTAAGAAAGTAACCGAAAAATGACATGTGGCTGCTGTCAGATTTAATTGTAGTACAAACAAAATTCACAGCTTGTTGTGGTCATCATCACCTTATTTACCCAACAATGAGTACCTAGTCATCAGAAGAGTAATGCAGGGATTTGCATGCAGTGGTATGTTACCAGTGCACTACATGAAATTCTCCAAGGAAACCAATGTTGGAGTGATGAACCAAAAAAAAGAACAGTGCCTGAAAAAATCTACCCGCAAGAAGAAAACAAAGAGAGTATTGACTCTGCACTATGGGGTGAAGTAGGGTGTCAAGAAGAAGATGATGGCATCACTTTTATGACAGATGCTCGCCATGGATAGAGAAAAAATGCTAAAGACTCGAGCATTGTTCCCATTGGGGTAAAACACATCGTATCATAAAATGTGAACACGTCACCAAACAAGACGACCATGTATCTCAAAGAAATGAAAAGATTGGTATAGAAAGAATTTTTAATTTCTTGATTAACAAGATGTACATGTAGATGTAAAAGTACATATTCACGATCGAAATTTGTCAATCAATATATTGGTGAAAAAAAGGAAACATTATCAATCAAAATGAGTCCTGGCATGGCGTTAAACCGATAAAGGAGAAAATGAAAAAAGTGTCTAGCGGACCAGCATATTCAAAGGGCAAAACCTGGTGAAAACATCTACAGGACAAAATCGAGTCAGTGGCATCACACTGTCATTAGGCATTGCGAAACTGTTATCAAGACCCAGAAACATTATAGAATCTTTTATAAAACACAGTGGACCACTATAAAAGAATTCACAGTGATTGTCAGTCATCTTCCAGCTGTAAAATAGACACAAACTATGAACCGTTCATGGTTGTTTTGGTTAACAAAGTTTCTGAAAAACTATTACACAATATTATTGTGAGCTCAAATTTGTACAAGCACCCCGAAGATTACGTTCTAGCAAAAGACACATATTATATGGAAACTTTCAATAACACAATGAACATTTTGAATTTCCAAGACAAAAGGATAATATTTGGAGACCATACATACTGAGCCAGATCCTATTTAGCTGTTTGTCATTGGAATAAGAATGTAGATAGAGAGTACACCTCTGTGTGGAACCCAAGAAGACCTGATGCTCCAAGAAGTACCATGGGGAAAAAGTGTACAAAGCCCGAACATACACATACAGAGATAACATCTGGAAGAGATAAATAGCTGCTCTGTTTTAAACGAGCATATTTTCAGTGTTCGAACCAAAAAATAACTTGATGATGAATTATACTAAGGTTCATACGACACGTTCCTCAAATTTGTGTTCTGGATCTCTAAATATAGGATAAAGAAATATTCAGTATTGTCATTTCTACACTGTTTTCAATATGCTTTTAATATAAATACACCTAAAGAATTCTGATTTTGGTTATTCAGAAGATTTCAGTGCAGGGAAATAATTTTGTTACAGCATCAATGCTGATTTTGGTGCTTCCTATGCTTGCTGATTTTGATGCTTCCTTTGCTTGCTGATTTTGATGCTAGTTATCCTTTTCCTGATCCAGGTTTGATCCTTATCCTGATGCTGGTTTGAAACTAGGTCAATGTTAGTAATGCTACCGGAAGTAGGATTATCCTGCCGGAAGTGGATAATTAAAAAACAGCATCGCTATTTTAAGCCATTAAAAATAATTTTTGGGGTAATTTTTATTTGTAATTTGTATTAAATGACTTTCCTTTATCTGTTTTCACTTTGGTCAATGCTAGTTCTATCCTTTGCTTGCTGATGCTGATCCAAGTAATGCTGTTTTTTTAATGCTGATGCTGATGCTAGTTCTATCCTGATCCTACTTATGCTGATCCTGATGCTGGTTTATGTAACAAAATTAGTTCCCTGCACTGTACCCATAAGGATTTCATGAGAAACCTTCTGCACCTTGTCCAAATGCCTGGTAAGGTACCTTATTTTTGTGAGGATATTTGTTTTAATACCTAAACATCAGTGGCAAATTCTTTGGGAACAGTATAATTTTGTCCTTGCATGTCCTTTCCTTCATCACTCTTTCTTCTCGTTCAATGGAAAATTCGTACTTGCCACCGCTTTTAGACATCCCTTTATACGCCATACCTTTCATTCTCAATTTTTTCTGCTTATTACTGTTCCAATTGGATGGATCGGCCTTTTTATTCCTCTTTTGACCGAATAACTCATTTGCTGCAGTTTCATCTTCAATGTCACTCTGATCTCTACCCATATCTTCATGTATTTCCAATACATGATTTTTACCTACTGTTGAGTTGTTAACACTGCATCCACTTTCTATTCTCCTTTTAAATAGTTTTCATACCTGTTACATTTTCTTGTATCGATTGTTCATTTTAATACGCTTTCAACTTCAATTTCTTTTTCACTTTGATTTAGGTTCAGTCACAACTCTGTTCTGGATTATATCAGTGACCGTTTTCTTCCTCATTGAATATTCTACAACCCTATTTTCTTCTTTCTCTTCCATTTTCCTATTCACTTTCTTTATCTTAACTTCTTTGGAGAAGGTCCTTTCTTTTAGGTATCCATGAAGGGCCATTAACACTATCATCAAAATCATCGTTGTCTGATGAATCCTCTGTAGAGTTATTAGAAGAAGTGATCAATTTGGAGACATGGCCCTTATATTTGAATATGTGTAAACTTTTCTGATTTTTTGTTGGTCACTTCTTTTCTCTCATGTCGTATGCACCTGACATGAACCATCCACAGTAATCGCAAATGAAGAAGTTGATTTCAAAATCTGATTCTTGAACGTCTCTTGGGAGATTTCGTACACAACGTATTTAATTCATGTTTATACACACATATCTACAAAAATCGCGATAGAGCATGTGCCTCTACTCTACAAATATCGTCTGCTACAGAGCACTTGTTGAAACAGACATCAATTCTGATGCTGCTCTGATAAGTGCTAAGCCCTGCCACTCAAGCCTTATATGCTTAATTGCTGTAGGGGTGTAATTTTTTGTAGGTCACTCTCGGCTTTTAAGTAATTACCTAAACCAGTGGTTTCTAAATCAGCAACAATGAAAGTATATGTTTCAGAAGATAGAGGTGAAACTTTCTTTGGTTGTCTTGCACACATGGAAATTTCCGATAAGATCCTCTAACTCCTCCAACTCATCATTTGTTGCATCGTTGGAAACCCACGGGTGATCTCTTCTCTGCAAACTCGCCGAAAAATCATCGTATGTAATTAAATATGCATGGGTCATTTGATTGGCCGCATTAGAGTTGCGATGCGTAAAAACGAATCACAGTTCACGTTACGAATGCAAGTTCGGCATTGACAAAAACATGAAAAACTCATTCCGTAGTTAACACAGTTGATAAATTTACTCACCGGTGCATTTTGCAGTTAGAAAGAGGCACTCCTTCATAATATCTGACGGATATTAATATCAGTGACCTGTACGAATTGATTTTCATTGTTTTAAATCAAACTTCGCACGTTTTAACGAGCGTCAAATATTTACCATAAATAGCAAAGTAATAAACGTATTTTTCAAACTTGAAGAGTTTCAACTTTCTGATTGGTTAACTAAAACAACAAATTAGCATATTTTACGGAGATGTCTCGGCGAGTTTGCCCACGGGTGATAAGTTAAGACGAGATCACACGTGGGTTTCCGACGATGCATTTGTTGCTGACAATTCTATATCTGTAGCGTATGTAGTGCCTTCACAGAGTTCCATTGTTGCTTCCGATGTTTGTCTCTCTTCTCGCAGTTTAAGACGCTCTACCTTGGTTTAATGGGTACTTTGGAAATGCTGCTTTGTAGACCTTTTTCTATCCAGAAGGTTTTTTTTCAGTATGTTTCCCAGGAGACAGAATGTATGCTTAATTTACCTTTTGAATACAGAATAATAATGCAAAATCTTCCCCCAGCTTAAAAATATTCATTTATATTTTAGATTTCATGTCAGCTGTAATACGGAAATTTTTTTTATTTGAAAAAAATGCAAAAATTTTTGCGAGATGCTCACTTCATGAACATCTGGGAAATTCTACCATGTCTGTGCCACCACTAAAGCCACTACCAGGACGTCGGAATGATGTACCGTATACTATGTTAGTGATGAGGCTTTTCCCCTGAAACCCTATTTAATGAAACCTTATCCATCACAATAACTTGATGATCCGGTCAAGCAACTTTTTAACTATAGACTCTCAAGAGCGCGTCGTATTGTAGAAAATGTGTTTGGTATACTTTCGAACAGTTTTGCAATTTTCCAGACACCTATTGCACTAGAAATTGAAAAGGTTGAATGCATTGTATTGGCAGCATGTGCACTGCATATTTTTTTTAAGAATAAAATCCCAGTATGTATGCCCACATGAAGTATGGACTGTGAGGATTTTGAAAATAGCAGTGTCATCCAAGGGGATTGGCGTAGGGATCCAACTCCCAAGGGTAAATTCATTGCTTTTGACAAGGTGGAAACAGAACAAGTATAGGGACAAGGGAAATTCGTGACGAGTTTTGCGATTATTTCTTCACAAACGGACAAGTGAAATGGTTTTGCGATTATTTCTTCACAAACGGACAAGTTACCTGGCAATGGGAAAAGACAAACTGAATCAATGTATATATAAAATTCCAAAAGATATGGTAAATAAAATAATTGTTACCAATGTGCTCATTGGTTGTCTTGGACTGATTTGTTCTCTATGGAAGCTGTCCAAGGTTGCAAAAAATGGCCACTTTGAAACGTATATATCACTAATTCGAAATCCGCTTTTTTTGGTTGACCTCATCTTTTTTTAATAACTTGGCATAGTAACATCTCAGGCTTTGTAGCTTGCAATTGATTGGGGTGACTATAATTAAGAAATTAAACAACTGATTTTATGTGTTTCAAACCATGATAATGAAAAAAAAAATATTCATAATAAAACAAATAGAGCATTCTGATTCTCTTTTTCTCCATCTCTCTTTCTCTCAACTAGAGTTAAGTGTCTTTAAAACTTTTTTAAAGAACGGTAGAGAAGGGTAGAACGGTAAAGGTACATGTATCCCCAGTACACAGGATATACATGTAATACCATGATGTGTCAGATTCATGATGACGGTTGAGGAGGGTAAAGAAAAATTCCAGTAAACTCAATAGTGAAGTGACATTGTGTCACTTTTCCCAATACACAAGATATAACGCAAGGTGTCAAAAAATGAGGGGCCTTTATGAAGGATTCAACATGATTTCAATGTATTACTTGCTCCTAATCAACCAGAAGAAAACCAGCAATTACAGGTATGTACAAATATATATTGTATTGAAATATAATACATGCATAGCATTAAACTTGATTGTATTTTGCGTTAAAACTGACGGTGATAAAAACAATAATGAAACGCTTGATTATTTTGAACTGAATATAAAAATATATCGTAAAACTGAAAAAGAAAAAGATAATTATACTAGATACGATCTAGTTGAGACAACGAGTGGGTCTTCCGTCCGATTCTTGATGAGATGAGTAAGATTTTGATTGAGATTTTCATTCGTAAATAATGATGAAAATTGTGAAGAGGAACGATTTTGTCTCCCTAATAATTAGGGATGTCAAATCGGTCAATTTTTAATACTCGGTTACTCGGACGTTTTTCCGATCGAGTACCCGGGTACTCGGTAAAAGTCTAAATAAATAAGAACAAGTTTGATGAGTGTAAAACATTGTAAACACTTGTAGATATAAAACCACATGCTCTGATAGGAGGTTTACACATAAATGCATTTCTGTTGTAACAATGATGAGAACTAAATTTAATACAACATTTATTTAAGTTCAATTTATTTATCAGATAAACACAAGAAATAAAATATGAGTTGTTCATGGTGTTTTTGTTTTAAAAAAATAATCTAGCTACTCCGTAATTGTAATATGTAACTCTTTGTTCATTTGACGTCAAAGTATATATCAGTCGTACAGTTTGACTTAAACTTGACCAAGTTCTGACAGAGCCGATTCACGATTTTCGTATACTTTTCGATCTTAGATTATATAGTATCACGGGACGGTATTTTGTAGTTTGGTGCAACGATGGACATCAGTTTTTTAAAGCTTTTGCCTTCAACTATTTGTACATGTATTGACATGTAATCAAACACAAACTGAGTACCGATTTTAGTATTCGATACTCGGACGTTCGATCGAGTACCCGGTTAAGGCCAAAACGTGGACGCCACATTCCGGGTTGTCAACAAACCTTGGTATCAACTCTTCACCACCCACTTCTTTATCCGCAGTCGTGCTAAAATGAAGCAAATCCCTCTAGCATTTTGCTTCATGCCTAGCGAAAGTAATTTAAATGTTGCATACCATTAAAAGTTCTTGCAATTTTTCAGGTTCTCAGGACAATTGATCATCTCCTGCCAGACAACATCAGTCTCCATGGTTTTGTTGTTGATTTTGAGGCAGCCATTTGGAGGGCAGTGCAGGAGAGATTTCTTGGATATGTCATACAAGGCTGTGTGTTTCATTGGAACTGGAGTGTGTTCATGCTGTCTATTCGCACCAACAACGATGTAGAGGGAGGGCACAACAGACTCGCTAGCACAGTTGCTCAAAGTCCTGTTCCCTTCTACTTGTTGTTGGAATTACACAAAGAGGCAAAACAGATCCCCCTCCAAGCAAAGTTGATCTCGGAAGGGAAGATAATGCGCATCCATAAGAAAAGGACAACATGTAAATGGAAAGCTGTTTGCTGCATGGAAGCGGTATTCGGAGGGGGGAATGACTATCAGTCAGCTTTTGGGGCGTTGTGCCAATGTGTATGGACCCAGTGATTAAACTATGATCCTTTCGGATATCAATTTATATTTGCATATATATTTATATGCCATCTGTATGTGTAAAATACAATGTACAGGTCAAATACAATGTACATGTACATGTAATAGTGTTATTTATTTAAATAAACGTATATTATATATAAATGTTTATAGATGTGACGAGCTTATGAAGTGGAAAAAAGAACCGAATACATTTGTTTCTTTCTTTTGTGATGATCTGCATTAAATCAATTTGTTTTAAATTTGACACACAAATCAATTGTTTGTGTTTTCTTTACTTCTTATGAAATAACATTCTTTTTAATGGAAGGGGAAATAAATAATCTATCCTACTTTTGCATGAAATAAATAATAGACTAAACTTACTTCTGACTAAATGTACAGAAAAAAGTTGATAAATAAAGTCACTTTACGGTTATGAATGGTAAAATTTAAAAAAAAAAAATCGTGAAGCATTTTTTAACACCTGTAAAAGACAAGCACATACTAATTTAATATCCCTGTTAGGCTGTAATTAATGTAATAACCCATGGTAGGATACGTACGTAATAATACCTTTGTGTTAAACTAGATGGGTTAAAGAAGTGCTTGTGATGTACATGTATGTATATAATCAAATCTAATAATTTTGGATAACTTGATCGAGGCTTCAATATTTAAATATTTATGAATAACTATCGTAAAATGATTACCGGAATGAAAATCAAATGTTTAGTTAACCATTCAGTTAAAAAAAAAAACGTGAAATTAATCCATTTTACTGTAATTCACACCCATTTTAACTTAGTAGCAAAATCCTATCTTTTAGCTCGATTTCCAAGAGTTACTTATACTATTAACCAGAGAGATGATTTCAAACAGACCTATTTCCTGATAGTAATATACAACCACTAGTTTTATGGTGTTAAACTAATTTTTCTCCACAATATGACTCAATATTTAGATAGGTGCCGAAACGTCGCGGTGCCGAAACATCGTCGCAGTGCCAAAAAGTCCAGAATTCCAATATAACTTGGCACACAAGTAGACTACACTAATATACATAATTCTGTGTATCGATTTTAGATTTGCCGTGGTTACTAAAAATAGAAATTTCTGTGAAATACTTTCAAACTGCTACTACTCCTACAGTTTTGATCTGATTTCATGGCACACAAGTAGACTACACTTAGATACATAATTCTCTATATCGATGTTTGATTTCGATGAACGGTGTTGCCATGGTTACTAAACATAGAAATTTCTGTGAAATACTATCAAAATGCTACTCATTCGACAGTTTTTGTCTGATTTCAATATAACTTAGGACACAAGTAGACTGCACTTAGATACATAATTGCTTTTTTTAATTTCGATGAATGATGTTGCCATGGATATTATAATTGAAAACATTCTAAAAGTTTATTAATAGCTACTCCTACAGCTGTAGTCATATTGCAGTATCTTGCCTCAAAAAGGGCTCAATCAAGCATCATTATTCTATTTATTGCTGTTGTAATGTTTTAAGTCCCAACTGCTACTTTTGTCTTCATTTGTTATAAGTACAAACCAGTAGAGCTTCAGTCTCGACAGAGACCACTGGTTTTCAAATTTGGCATAATGTATGTGATCGATTGTCATAGTATTATCTCGCAATTTTTTTTAAAGGTTGTTGTTTATGATTGATTGATTGTATACTGTTGAAGGTCCCTCTCCAGAATATTTCACTGATATGGAGACGTCACCATTGCCGGTGAAGGGCTGCAAATTTAGGCCTATGCTCGGCACTCACAACCTTTGAGCAGGGAGGGATCTTTATCGTGCCACACCTGCTGTGACACGGGGCCTCGGTTTATACGGTCTCATCCGAAGGAACGCCCCATTTAGTCGACTTTTACGACGAGCAAGGAGTTACTGAGGACCTATTCTAACCCGGATCCCCACGGGACTGTTTGTTTATGAAATCAATTGTAAGACAGGTGTTTTGTTTGGTAGTATTTTACCCTCTTGAAGAGGTGGCCAACAAATATATTTAAGTTTCTCAAGCTCGTTTGTGCATAGTAGAAATCTGGACTTATCACCAAACATCGATGACGGACCTGTAAACATAACTAGCGGAAGCAGGTGAAGCATTAGAGTTAAAGAGAAGACACTTAAGAACGCCAGCCCAAGAGGAATATGAACGTACAGTGGCAAAATTTACGACAGAGGTACACGACATCAATAATTATATGGACACAGGTGCAGCGCATTTTGATCAGACCAAGGATATTCCAAGCTCTCGGAAATCATTTCAAGATTTTATAGTCATGTGAAAAGGCATACAAAGAACTTTGGTTCAAGTTTTTGAATACCTAAGAACACCGAAGAAGTTATGAAAGTGATAACGAAGAACCCTCACACAACCTGAAAAGAACCGTTCTCTGTTAAGCAAGTACGATGTGAAAAAAGAATTAGAGTCTTTATTGAATCCACCAACAGAAATTCATGCAATCTTTGAAAATCTTTTTTTTTTCAAATATCTCAAATTACATATATTCAACACACAGATGAAGACCAGGTAAAAGCGAGGAAATATTGAATGTTGTTTAACGTCCCTCTCTCAAATTTTTCAATTGTACGGAGATGTCACCACTTGCCGATGGAGAATGTGAATAGCTAAGTACATGATATTTAATGGTCTTTTGCGATGCATTTGGATGTAATAATAAGGCAGAAAAAGACAAAGGGGTGCGTTCTTTTCACTTTGCTGAAAGATGTTATTCTCAGAAAGCATTCGGCTATTTATTGTTGGCGTAACGACTTTACTTCCACATCAGACAGAGATTATGCTCAGATTACTTACCACCAAACTGTTCCAAAGACCCCAGTTTCTCCGTGATATGGGGCTTAAGGAAACATTTAGGAAACGTATTAGTTAAATGCCGCAAAGATGTGCCACTATTGACTAAAGAAGAGCTGTGTAGCGAACAGATCACAGCAATGGTCTGTGGAGCTTATCCAAAGCGAAATAATGCAGAGATACGTTTTAAATTCAGGTGGCCTACTGCTATCCGTCGTAGTGCGGTGTGCGTCATGTGTTTAAATTTTAACATTTTTTCAGCTTCCTTTATGCAACTGCTCAATCAATTTTTGCTTAAAGCATCTAAAGGTTAAGAGGAACAAAAATTACGAATTTCATGGCCTCCCCCCCCCCCTTGGGCTTAGGTGTTGGTCAAAACCACTCAAAATCATTGCAATCTTTGAGAATCTTTTTTTTTGTAAGTCCTCGACATTTTAAATCTTTTTCTTTAAGGGTGGCATCGAAGGATGATTGGAAAAGCAAAGAAACCGAAACTTCAATTTTCTGTCTTGATGCCTCTGCACATGAAGGAAGCCAACCAGCTGTCAATCATAATGCGATTGGTTGATGAGCAACAGCTCAGCCGGTACCAGAGGACAGCATACCGCCGCATCCATGGAACACTATTCGAGTTGTGGTCGGAGTATGAGGAGAACACCATCACAACCTCTTTGCTTCTGCGCAAGGTTGGCCATATCATCACCCCTTCCATACCAAGACCTGTCCAGTAATTAATTGTTATTACCTGAGACAGTGACATGTTAATGTTAATATGTGTCCTTTTTTATGGACATTGACATAGTGATTGTGATGACTGATTACACGTTATACCAACTATAAATGAGTAACTACATTGTTATGGATTATTATTATCTTCTGTATAGAACTTTACCAATCACTTTAATAAGTGTTTGTGCCAATAAAATATATGTAAAAAAAAATGTTTCATAAATATATGTCCCTGACTTTGTTCTTTCTTTGAAGTAGTGCTGGCTTAGTTTCTGTACATACTTAGTATTTGTTTTACTATATTGACTCTTGTTTATTGTTTTTTCCCATTAAAATAAAATAAATGTAAAATTATTGATGGCTTATTATTAAGCGAAAACAGTTAAAACGTACGTTGTACACATACTTATAGTAAAATAACTCAATAGAATATCGATACAGGGTGGAGTATGTTTTTTTGAAATTGGGACGTTGATCAATCTGGGAAAAAGTATTTGTATTCATTGCTAGAAAGTTTTTGAAAAAGAAAGAAAATAAATCTCCGAACCTGAAAATCTTATTTTGTTAAGGGATGGGGTTTTATTTCGTTTTTACAACCAAATTTCTTTATATATTACAACACTAGCCTTCCACCTTACATTTTCTATAGTAAAAACACAACAAAAAATTGGAACTTTCTTATTTCTCTTTCTTTTTTGCAAATCCAAAGGGGGGGGGGGGGTGCATAACCCCCCCCCCCTCTGGATCCGCCACTGAATAAAAAAAATCAGAGGGATATGATGTTATATAGAAACTGCACAATATATTCAAATATTTTGATGGCTTTTTATAGATTCAGATAGAAAAACTATGTATTACTTAGGCCGAAACTATTAGCCACTGAAAAAACAAGTAGGACCGAACAGGCCGAAACGACTAAGAATTCGTGGAAGACATGTAGTACAAATGTGGTAGACATCCGGTATATGGATGCACGGTTGATAAAAGAAGCCAGCGTCGTTGTCCCTTTCTATGGAATAGAAGTGTTTGATTGTAGATTGGCACAAAGGTATACAGATATTTTACGCTGCGAATTAATTTACACACAGTACATTGAAGTATAGAAAATGGGTGAAAGTGACAAATCTATAAACAATATCGATGACAGGGATGGCACCAGAGTCAAAATGGCGGAGGTAGTGAGTTTACCTTTCAAAATAGATCTAACGAAGGTGGATTTGTCAGTGAGTGTAATTTACAAAGAATACCCACAATAGTGCTTACCTGATAACTTCAAAAACCCATCAATTCTCGAGAGGGACGTTAAACAATATACAATCAATCAATCAAAAACCCATCGGGGCCTAAAGGAAAGAAACTCGAAATTTAAAAAATCGACAACTTGATATATGATCAGGCGGCTCATATGGTAGCATTTCGTATCGGAGAGATTGGATACGAGCTCTGGGAGTATTATATTATGAACATTACGGAAATTTAGAGGCCTTGTCATATCTAGTACACTGGCATGACGAACCTAATGACTTGGTGGTTGAGAGTAACAAAGCAATTTGTATAGGTTTAGTATAGGATACACAACTAATATACAAGCATAGAGTGATACAAGCATTGCATCACGACATTTTCGCAAGCAATGATTTCCCAATGATCCTGTCCCTGATGAACGCCATTTATCAACGAGATAACGAACGATGAAGCAGAGGACCGTGATCATGCTGATGATCATGAAACCTTTCTAAAAACTCTTGAGGAACCTATGCCGATAGATCAGATAGAAGATTTTGCACCACCAGAAAATACCGACACCTGTACTCCCTAAGTAACGTACAAGGATTTTGACAAATTAAACTTTTTTTGTCGAATCTTTGACCAAGTTAACTGTAACACAAGCAACACTAATGTCAAGGAATGAAAAAAAACTTGTTCGACGCTTTACAGAAAACAAATCACCAAAGCCAGACCTGCCTACCCTTCCGCTTTTGGCGAAATTAATCTGCTTTTTACCCTAAAATTACGCTTTAACGCCAGATATATTAGTGTTTCGCTTTCGATATTTTGGTTTAAAATCCTTTATGAACTACTAAATTAAGACTTTAAGTACGACCTGCTGAAATGAAGTATTTCATACAGGACCGGTTCAATAACGTACGTAATATACCTAGTAGTTAATAGACATTTTCAGATTTCGCGAACTCGAGCTCGTACTCGTATATGGATAAGGATACTTAGGGGATGCGTATCAAAAGACAATTTTCATGTTGAATAGATTATCTTATTTACACTCAAAGGTAAATATATATTTCCCTTATCTAATTTAGTGAAGGTAAGACATTTAAAGTGTTTAAAACGTTTACACTATATACTACAATTTGACAAACGATACGTCTCAGACTTTTCAACCTTTCATACGACCCCTCTTTGTTATCAGCAGGCATAGAACGAGTCCGAGTTCGAACTCGCTCTACTGGAAATGTCTAATACATGTAAACTGGTATGGCGAAGATTCGAAAGAAGAGAAGGTACTTTATTCATTAACTATTAAATGATATTGCAATAGCTACAGCCATTTCTATGCTCAATTTAGTTTACTTTCACATTATTAAGAACAAGATAGATAAATGTAAGTGTTAAACAGATAAAGTACAATGTTAAAAAAACGATTTGTGTAAACATGCAAACGCAAGCCTTCAGTTAAGTGATTTGATACAAATTGACCAAATGCTTCTTCATTAAGGTTGCACGGTTGAATTGGGTTTTATATACAATAGTGGTATTTTTTACAACACTTTTTGCCAATAAATGATTGGAAAAAGAAAATGTTGTGCCAACTTTGTTTAGAGATGTACAAATTCGGTTGTTTTGAAAGAAAATAAAGTATTATACATGTACATGTAGTAAAAACATCAAAATAGAACACTTATTGATTGCGTTTTTACCTCTGAAATTACACCCTCGCAATAAAAAAGGTAGGCAGGTCTGCAAAGCTGATGCCAAGGGAGTGTTTCATACCATGAAACGGGCTGTAGGAGGTTCACCCCACAGCATTATTTAAATTGCAAAAGTCCCAAGATAAACAGAATCTTTAATATTATACTAATCTTTTTCAAACAGGAGTTGGACTGGATTGGTTCCTTACACTTAAGAAAATGGTTGGTCTTGGTTCAGATGGTGCCGCGAAAGATCCCTCCCTGCCCAATGGCCCTGAGTGCCGGGTATAGGATTTGAAGCATTTCCCAAAAATATGAGTATTGCACTATCAAATTTTGATGTATTTAAAATATTAAAAGTATTCTTAAACCTTTCAGCTATTAAACTGCAACCTAACGATGAGGAGTTAGTGCCCTTTGATGAGTTAAGAACAAGGTCACTGCGTAATAGTCAAGAATGGCTATCACTCCATAAAGGCCACTTAACTTCCTCCATGTTTGGAAAAATTATCAGCGCAAGGGAACACCCTAAAAAGCCTCATATCAGGAATTTTCTGTAGTTCTAGTCTAGTAAGCTATTTCAGTGCCTGAAATAGTGGGATTAAATGTTTTAAAAAGGATGGGTCATAAAGTTCAATAAAGTAGGTCACGGTGACCTACTTTTAAATTGACGTTGTTCAAGGACCCAAGATGCATCAACTGACTAAGTTTGATGATCATAGGCCTTAAGGTGTCCAAAATATGCCTTCAAATCAATTTGAAAATAAATGCCCGCAAAATAAAAAAAGTAGGTCATCATGACCTACTTTTGAGTTAACATGATGTGAAGTCATATGATGCATCAACTTACAAGATTTGATGACCCTAGTCCTTATAGTAAGCAGAATATAAACATTTTTAAAAATTGTAAATTTAGGTCAACTTTAAAGTGACCTTGAGACCACGCCCTTTGCCGCAGGGCCATGCCTTGAACAATTTTTAATCTTCAACATATCCTGATCCTTGTATGTAAGTTTGGTAAAAATCTGCCAGGTGGTTCTGGAGAAGAACATTTTTTAGCAACCAATACTTTTGGTTTTGTTTTCCTGATTATCTCCCCTTGTTTTAGGGTCCCAACCCTTATTCTAGTATAAATGGTAGCCCTTGGGCCAAGGATACCCTGTGACAAATTTGACACTGATTGGCCAAGAGGTTCTTGAGTTATGGCCCATATTCTAAAAAGTCAACGCACACCGCACAAATGGGCATAGCATTAGCTCTTTGAGCCTTTAGCTCAGAAGAGCTAAAAATGCAAAAAAAAAATATATATTCATTCTTGAATTCACTATTTTATATGTACACGTTAAATTATAATTAAAGGTTGGTTGGAGTTCACTAGGGTAACATTCATTAACACGCAGCACATCCAACGTGTAAACCGCATTCCTCTCTTAAATTCTCAAAAGTGGAAGAGACATTATCGCTAAATATAACTATGTATTTTGTTTATTACGCAGGAAGCTGAGAAGATTTTTATAGAATTATTGTATTTACTCTGTATAATCAATAAAGCCCCGTCCTAACACCAGATCCCCTGACCCAGAAACCATGAATTTCATAAATTGGGAAGCAGCATCCTTCCTCATTACAACTATGTACATAGTACATTTGCAAAATACCCAGTAGCAGAGAGAGAGAGAGAGAGGAAAATGTATAAAGAATTAATGCATTTTCACTATATAATTAATAGAAGCTCGCCCTTACACCCGAACCCCTGACTTCCAGGGGCAATGAAATATACAATTTTAGAAAAGGCAGCCTCATTCAACATAACTATGGACTTGGTTAATTTATTTAATGCCAAGAAGCAGAAAAAATTATGCATTTTCACTATATAATCTTTTTAGCCCCGCCTTAGCACTAGCACCCCTGACCCTGGAGCCATAAAATTCACAATTTTGGTAGAGAACTCAATACTGATTACAACCCCATTCTAGCACAAGCACCCTTGACCCTGGGGCCATGAATTTCACACTTTTGGTAGAGGACTCAATGCTGATTACAATTATGCCAACAGATTGACTGCTTGATGATCATTAAATGCAATGTCCAGTCCATTTGAATGATGGACCTTGATTTAACGCTGTAAATATGCATTTGTGCAACTTGCTGCTTGGAAGGGATTCTGAAGACCTGCTTTCATTTTACATGAAAAACGTGTCTTCTCCTTTAGAACAAATATAAACACTTCACTTGCATCACCATTGACGTAGACTCGATTAAGAACGCATGATGTCAAAAAAATATCCCTCACTTCTTTGGAATAGACCATTATGTTTGAACATGGAATGGTGAAACATACTACTTTCCGCCCCGTGGGGATCCAGGTTAGAATAGGTCCTCAGTATCCCCTTTCTTGTTGTAAAAGGCCACTAAATGAGGCGGTCCTTCAAATGAGACCGTATAAAAGGAGGCCCGTTTCACAGCAGGTGTGGCACGATAAAGATCCGTCAGTGCCGAGCATAGGCCAAAATTTGCAGCCCTTCACCGGCAATGGTGACGTCTCCGTATCAGTGAAATATTCTCGAGAGGGACGTTAAACAGAATACAATCAATCAATACATACCACTTCCCTATTATCACCAGTCACAATACAAAACCATTATTGTATGTCTAAGTCACATAAAAGAACTGTTAAAACCCTAAAGGTCAAATTAATTAGATTTAATATCCATGGTTTGCTGATGCATTTAAACACAATTGATTTGTTTATCCGTTATGTCCCTTACGGGTTTCTAAATTAAACCTTAATTTGGCAAATTAAAAGATGCCTAAATGTACTTTAATGTACTTTAAAAATAATTATCAGAGTGATTGTACTTCGGAGAACACAAAAAATTATTTCAAGTCAACAGCTGTAGCATGCCAGAATACCAGATCGCGTGCGTAAACCACGTGTGAAATGTTCAAATCGAGTAAATTAAATACAACTCAAGTCTTAAATTCTTCTTAAGTACATCAAAGATGAAAATAAAATCGACAAAATGGGATTGGTCTAATTAATCAGGTCATCCATGTGCTTATGTAACTCGAAATGAAATATTCGAATATTTGTAAAAGCACCTCTGGCGGATAACGTAATTCACAAAATGATCCTAGACCATTTATTTACCTAATCTTAAAAATAATAATTTAGCTTCCAATTGTACAAAGATGAAATATTGATCACCATGGATTGATTTTCCTAATTTTTTTTTTATTGACTATTTTTTTAAGATACAAGATTCATTGACTTTTATCTTTTCAGGGATTAGAGGCGTACCTCTTCACATAGCCGAAATCTTCCAGATTTCAAAGAGGAATGGCTTCAGTTTGGACGCGATTTCTCAGTTATGTTTGATCTGGGATAAGTTCGTCTTTTTCAAATAAAAAATATTTTTAGAAAAAGATTTTTTGCAAATTCATAGAGACATTTTTCAAAGAATAACCACTAACCACGAAAATGGTAAGTACAAAATCAGTGTATGTTGCATGTATGTACTATATTTAATTTTCTTTTCTAACAAGATACAGTGTATATTCAAAATATTTTTGAAATGCTCCTGTTGACCTGCATCAAAGCCAAGAGAAAAAAAAGAAGAGCAAGTGAGGCGGAAGACTCGCTCATTATTTCAAGGAGGTAAGAGTTTACTAACAATTTTCTTTAAATTGAAAAAACCCTTCGACTTTTAACTTTTTAAAAATTGTAAACTTGGTTTGGTTTGAAGGCATTTAATTATAATATTACAACGGATTAGACACAAGTGTTATTAACTTAGAAAGCCTTTCCCTATCTTTTTTTTAACCATGATAAATTCAGTCTTTCACAATATATATATTTATTGACTTTATATTCTGTATTTTTATGCCAAACTGGCTAGAAAAAGGTTCACTTAGCAAAGGAGCCAAAGAGACCATCAAAGCATATCAATGCTTTGCGACACCTGAACCATCATCAGTGGAATCGTCTGAAAGTGCGCAATACCCTTTTAAAATTTTAAAATTGAGTATGGGGCGCTTTTGGTGATCTCAGTTGCGTCGATCTTCTCCAGACATCAATGCAAGTGAATTACATCTCGGAGTACATTAAAGAAACTTGAAATGAACTCGTGATCATTTCCATGATCATTTCCATGCACGGGTTACTTAATAGTGATTTTTTTCATCTTTAACGCGTCCCTTTAAAGACATTTTGAATTGTTTGACTCAGTGCTGGTAAATCTTCAACAGTTTTTGTGATAAATTTATCTAACTGAAATTATATGCCTATAAACACTTTTAAAATAATGTACGTTTAAATTATTGAGATTGATAGTTAACTTTCGTAAACGTAGTTTTTGAGTGTTCTTTCTGTTGGTGTCGAAAATTTATCACAAAAGTGTCAATGTGGTTACAAGAAATACATCATATAATACAATGTACGACTTACTGATACAAGAAGGCGTGTTTCCTATGAATTTTGAGATTGGACTGGGAAAAAAAAACTTCATATAGTATCCATATCTTGGGGAAAAAAAACCTGTGTTAAATATTTATTATAGACATAAATACTTAATAAATTTATTATTGTATAAATTTATATGCATATATAGTGAGCCCTGCTAAGAACAAACTTATTTAAATTATTTGTATATAAAAAATTGCCCTATTGTATCGGACTAAGACGCCTTCTTTAAAAATGGAGAAGAATGTAGCACGTACCAACTTTACTTATACTATAGGAAATGTTCATTTAAAGGTTGGTTGCCCCCCCCCCCCCCCC
>PRKT01000921.1:102173-122732 GCA_003671525.1 Saccostrea glomerata | reverse complement strand
CCAACCCCCCAGGCCCCAGGGGGGCAGGGACCATGAAATTCACAATTTTTGTTCCCCTTCACCCATAGATGCTTTGTGTCAAATTTGGTTGAAATTGGTTCAGTGGTTGCAGAGAAGAAGCTGAAAATGTTCAAATGTTAACGGACGACGCACGACGCACGACGACGGACGAAAACGGATAGCAATAGGTCACCTGAGTTTACTCAGGTGACCTAAAAAAACCTGCTGAGTTTTGACAATATATACAATTCCCATTACTCCCTTTCTCTAAAATTCTTTCTTGTTTTCTTGAAAGAAGACAATACATTTTCAGAGATTTCAAAAGACCAAACTTGATAAAAAGGTTTCGTTTACAGCCGCCAGTGCGTTATTCCTATACCAGTCAGAGTTCTCGGAACATCAGTAGGGAACAAGTACAAGTAGAAATCAAGTGCTTAAGGAAGCATCCATCCCCTGAAAATTCAAGAGATGATCAGATTGTGTCACCATTACCAGTACAGCACATATAATATAATATATGACTGCCGTCACGAGAAAAGGGCCCTTAGGGTCAAATTTTCACTAATTGACTTTTTGGTAAATTTTGATAGCCAGACTCTTTCTGAATGCAAATATGCATAAATTTTGAAAATATCTCACTTTTTCGGTATTTTATTAGCATTTTAGTGAGGCGTTCCAAAAATAACTTTGATGTTACTCACTGAAAACGTAATGACGTCGCCTGCGTCTAATTCATAACCTCAATCGTTTTGAGAATTAAAAACCTGAGAAATTATTTAATTTTTCTCTTCCAAGCAACTAGTATATAACTATTCCTAAGGGATTTCGTATGTTATTATTATTTTCATGCTAATTTTAGAGCATATCTAGTAATTTCGTTAAAGGGGGGGGGGGGGTCTAGACAGAACCTAGGAACGGTTTATAACGTAATCAGTGGGGGAATAATATTTGTTTAAATCCATACAAATTATTCTTTTTATATAAAATAATCTAGTTCAATTTATAAAATATATAAAGAACTTGTAACACTTAAAGATTAAAAGAAATATAGAGATAGAGACTATCCCATGCAGAAGGACACTGCACGCAAAACGAGGCACCCCTCGCAAAAAGCACATCGATCCCGATATTTAAAAAAAATCACTCACCAACACACACGCACGTAACTTTATTCCCTATAACTGTTACGATAAAAAAAAAACACTATGTATTTTCTGTATCACCGAAAAATTCAATTGAGAAATAATTTCAGATACTCCAAGCTATGTAAACTTGTTTTTAAAAACGTTTATTCCTTGAACAAAATATACGTTTCCTTCTTCCATGCAAGCGGATCAGTTTTAAAACTAGTTATGGCCAGGAGTAGAAACGTAGTAAGTAGGCAAATAAAGGACAAGTGAATGATTTATATATACCGTACCTTAAATTGAAAATTTCTTTGAATTTATACCTCAAATGGAAACTGTCTTTTAACTTCTTATTTAAAAAAAAAGTACCGCAAATCACAATTAAAATAGGCTACAGATATTTCTGCATGACCCCATCCCTTTTTTTTTTTAATTTTGTGGCACCTGTTTCACTTGAAACAACATTTGTATATTTCTTAAAAGGACCGCTACTATGATCTGAAAAAAAAAATGATTTACATTGTATATATTATTGCATAATTTAATCAAAGATGGGAATTGTGCTGGTCTTGTCTCCTTTTTATATGTACACTAAACGGTGCTTGCATTTTGTGTGCGAAATTACAGTTCCATTAAAATTTTGACGAAATCTATTTGAAACTGAAACTGAATGAATACTAGTATATTTTTACGCAAGAACGGCATGCACTTAGGGAGCCATTTCAGTTGGGGTAGGGGGCAGCTACATTTTTTTCAGTTGTGGGCACTTTCAGCCACCAAATTTTCCTTGACAAGCAAAACAATTTTTTACGGCCACGAACGGTCATCTATTCATTTTCCTATTTGACAATGGCTAATTAACTTCATACCTTATAAACTTTTCACATTTCGAAGCGATTGTCTTATCCAATAATGAACTATTACGTCCAACATACGTTAATGATTTTTGGTTGAGGCGATGCTGTTAATTAAGTAATTATAAACTCTTTTTGACTAGTAACTTCGTATGTCCCCTCACAAATCGTTTGAAAAAGAGGGGGGAGGGTTCAGCCTGAAAAAAAATAAATTTACCTTAACCCCCCCCCCCCCGCCAAAAAAAGGGGGGGGGGTCGAAACTCATATCAAATTTCGCCGTTGGAGAGGGGAGGGGGTAGGTTCAGTCTTCTTTCAGTATCAAACTTTCTTAATCAAACATAATACACTGCCTTATTCTTTTACCCTATAGTGTATGAATTTGACTATGCTGCAACTAAAAGTGTGTGTGTGTGTGGAGGTTTGGGGAGGGATGACCGGACTTTTAATGTAAACACTACCCCTCACCCCCGTTGCTATTTTAATGACCAATATTTTCTTTCAAGAAGAAAAATTTGTGTTTATTTATTAATTACATTCCATAGAGTCATATTAGGATTATGATATAAAGTCTTATCTCGATTTCAACGGAATTTTAAGAGATATGCGGGTTATTTTGATACATGTATCAGAGTTGAAGATTTCAACGCAAAATGGAACTTATTTATTTCATATCCTGAATTCAATAGTCAGTGATATATATTTCACGCTCATTAAAGTTTTTTAAAGATTTTAAACATTTTCATAACTTTTGAAAATTACATCCATAAGAATTTGTCACATACTTTTTGCTCTTTCAATGATGTATTCTAAAGGAGATGTAGCCATAAATCTGATACCGGTATTATCCAGAAATTCCTACGTCTTTTTGCTTAATCTAATTTTTCCCTTTTTGGTTTATGAATATCTTCATTCATAATATTACTGTCGATGTAAAACTGTTTATTTATTCAACATTTGGTATATTGTTTTTTGGGGGGAAAGTCTACAATAGCTGTATTTAATTTCTTAACATATTGCAAACCTAATAGGTTCAAGTTGGCTTTCATTTATTTCATCGAAACAATTTCAGAAATTTGAAACAATAGTAATATTTACCATACAATTCCTTGGAATGTATTTATTTGATCATTTTAAATTAGTTTTTGAAACAAAATTCATTTTAGCAAAATTTTGTGACATCCCCATCACCCGTATTTTTTTCTTTAGCATATTCTATTACTGTAAATTTAGTAAAAAAAATTATTTATTGTTAATGTAGAAGGTTTGGATCTCCCATGTTACCAGTATCTTTATTCAATCAAAGAGGGATTATGTTTCGTAGCTTTAACTTTTACCGGTCTTTTTATTCGCAGATTTTTTTGGCTTGTCTTCTTACCCCCCCCCCCTTTTTTTTTTTTACACACGTTCACGGAAGGCTGGCTATCTGGGTACATCAGTATGTTTAACTATGGATTAGAATTAAAATGGCTAAATACGTTTTAAATTATGGTATATATTTTTCAGTTTTTTTTTCCAGGAAAAAAGTAGCGCTTATATATAAGAACGGTATTTACTACATATATATGTGTATAGATCTCTCGCTTGCTCTTCTCTCTCTGAAAAAAATATACATGTATATTGAATATACCTTTTAATATTAAGAATTCTTAACAGGAATTCAAAATTAAGCATTTGTAAATTGTTCAGAAAACAAATATGCAGCATCTTTGATTTAGTCATGCACAGACATCGTTTTAATCGCTGTTCCAGAGCTAGCAATGTTCATGTTCAATGCCCCGTTTATCAACATCAAGTTAAATACTTAAACAAAATTATGAATAAATTTACGTACTAAATTGTAATAATATCATATACCTATTAAAAATTTCCGTATCAAATTTAAATTGTTGTTACACTTTGAAATTTAATTTTATTTTTTGTTTACAAATTACTTCCGTGTTTACAATACCGCGACTTTGACGTCGTTTTCTGAGCATTGTGACGTCAAAAGATAAGGGCCCTTTTCTCATGACGGCAGTCATATATATTATATAGACACATAATATTGAAGAAAATCGTTTTTGAATAATCATTGTAACATAGGACACATCTATGAACCTTCAAATAGGCATTTTTCAGGGATGCATCAGAACTTTACGATTAATATGCTGACATGAAATGTTTCCAATAATAAAATGACACATATGCATTTGTATTTATATTATTTTTCTGAAAATACTAATTTTTCTGTCGTGACTTTCAATATTTTGAATTGTTTAAAGCTGAACACTTCTCATAAATTGGCTCCCTCAGACGGGTATATAGACCTTCGATTTCGTTACACCCGTTTGCACACTTTAAACTCGTTGCCGACGTAGTATTTTTTCGTGGCCTTGGATTTTTAGCGTTTATTCCTTGTTTTACGTGCATTTTCTGTTTGTTGTAAATGTATTGACTTGTATTTATTATGATACTTTTCTCCTGTTTTAGAAATAATGCGTAAAATTTGATAATTTCATCGGGACCGAGTAGCACGGCAGAATGAGATGTACGTCTACACTCGACGGACCTCTACAGCAAAATACATCTAATTATTAGAAGATCTGCTCTTCATATAGAAGTTGTAGCGGAAGCGTCGATGAACGGGAAATATGGCGGACTATTTTTTTTTAATTAGAGAAGAGCTCAGTCAACAAAACAATTAATTTACAACAGTCGAAACCAGAAAAAAATCTAAAAAATGTCTTGGCCAATTTTTGCAAATGGTCTATTTGAAGTATGTTAATGCCAAAAAAAATAAAAAAAATAAATGAACAAATCAGTTTTCTTGTAAAGACTCAAAATTCTAAGAAACACAGCTACATATTATTTTAGACCAACGCTTCATACAGAAGTTCATAGATGGCATTTTTGACAGTCCAAATATATATCTGCAAGATGGTACACCAGACACAGATATTCCAGTGAATCAAGGCACAAATATTCCACTGAATCAAGGCACAGATATTCCACTAATCAAGACATATATTCCACGGAATATAGACATATCAAAGAAAAAAAAATCCGAAAAGTCATGCCAAAATCAGCCAGATAAACCCAAATCGCCACTTTATATTCTTTTACAGACTGCTTTAGGTGGACTGAAAGACATACAGTCTGAGGTATACTTGATTAATGATTTCTTGACCTCCAGGAAATTTGTACCAAAATAATTGAACTAAAATTACTCACTGCATCAAAAATTAAGAAAGATTCAGGCTTACCACTCAAGACTACAGACAAAGAAGACCACCCTTAAAAAGAAAACCAGGGATTGTACCATTTAGAAAGACATACAGGAAATTAAATGAAAAACATTCTGTCCACTTTGTAGGAAAGGATGAAGTCATGATTCTTGATTGGACATATGACATGCCCAGCAACCAACATAGGAACCACGAGAGTCACACCGTTGCCACCGAACAGAGCAAAGCCCATCAAAACACAGGAAGTCCAGTCATTGATGTAGACACACTGTGGAGGATCAAACCATCAGACTATTTAGTCGCAAGAATTGGCAGATTTAAGTCACAGACACTACAACTGGGTATTTTAAAACTTCCGTATCCGATGAGGTATATTTTCTTTATCAATTCTGAGTTTTCTAGGTTTTTTTTCTGACTAATAAAATTATAGTAAAACAATTGTATAATGCACAAAATAGATTTTTATGTAATAGGTACATACTGTTTCTTGTAACAGAGACAAAGAAGGTAAATTTTTGGAATAAGCTGTGCTTTAGGTTTTTAATCATTTATAATTCAATAATCCTTTTTATTTATTATTTGGAATCTGTTTGACGTAATGTTAGTTATTGTCTCTATATTTTAATTCTGTTTTCTTGGAATTATATCACAGTAAAAAGAAGCTGCTAGGAATTGATTCATCAGTTGCAACACCCATATTTCAAGGAATATCAGATAATTTCCCTGGGTACAGGACACAGGTAACTCTCTCTCTTTTCTGATATGTTATTGTATGCATAAAAAATAAGAGGGATTTCAAAAAACAACAACAACATTGGAACAAGGTTAATATTCGTAATTAATAATTCAAACACTTGTTAAAATTCCCTCCAGAGTATTTTGCTCATATGGAGATACAACTCTTCGACATTGGAGGGCTGCAAATGTATACCTATACTAGGCACTCAGAACTATTGAGAAGCGAGGAATCATTTTCATACCTACAGATACTGGAACACGTTTCCTTCGTTCATATAATCTCATTTGAAGGTCACGTCCCAGAGCAGATTGGAACCGTAGGCTAGCCTTACTCTACGAATCTAGAGCAGGAACTCTATCTGCTGTGCCATGTTGGAAACAAAATTTAAATCTAAATGTATGATATAAAAAGGCAGTATACGTATATGTTTGTTTTTTTTTTTTCAGATGAAAAAAATGACATTGAAGACTTAAGTGAGCTGGACAATGATGTCATATCAGAAAATCCACTGGTGGCGGAGAGAAACTGTACTTCACTAGAGGAAATTTATCCGTTCCTGGTGTACCCAAATATATGGATATGCAGGAAGAAGCGGTGAATGCAGAAGGTACATCTGAGGAATTTATTAAAAAATGTAATTAGTTCATAGGACTTTTTTCTGCAGTTTCGATAGAATAAAGTACGAGATGTTTTAATGGACATTGATATTGAATACTGTTTGTTTCTCCATATCCTTATGAATAAAGAGTGAAGAATGACACATGACTCGCTTTAATGTTCAAGACCGCTATGGATATTACACGACAAGCTGGTGTCAGAACATCAAAATAAACATATAAGCAATCTAAACATTGTTAATTTTGACCCCAAAAATCATTTGCGTCTATATCTCATGGACTGATGTATTTATACTGCATTATCGCAATTTTAGATAGAGGTATTCGACACTGAAATAATACGTGCCGTCTTATGACGGGTGTACAAAAATAGACTTTGTAACTAGATATCATTGAGATGGTGGCCATCTCAAAGGGCCCCGCTTTAAGCAATGAACATGAAAATGTAAGGTAGCTGAAAAGGGTTAATTTTGAAGGTGTTTGAGATTAAAGGGGAAAAAAAGTAACTCCCTGAAAAAAATACAAAAAAAAAACTTTTAGAAATGTATACTTTATGAATATTGTTGCATATCCTCTATCATAATATGGTAGGAAAATCACATACCCAGTCAATTTGTTTGAGGCCGAGTGGACTTGAGGGAAAAAAATTATGTACCTAACAAAGATTTTAAACAGAGAGGCTATTTTTGACCTTGACCCTTGACCTAGAAATTTTGTTCAAGGTCACTGCAAATCAATTTACCACTGGCACTCTGTGAGTGAAGTATGAGCCACATTGGACATAGGGGAGAGAGAAGACGTGCTCCAGACAAGGACTGTTCATATGATAATGATATGATTCTACTATGTCTTTATCCTTAGACCTTTAACATGTGCTCCAGACAAGGACTTTTCATATGATAATGATATGATTCTACTATGTCTTTATCCTTAGACCTTTAACATGGTTCAAGGTCACTGCACACCCTTCATCCAAAGGCACTCTGTGAAATAGGTATGAACCTAGTTGGACAAAGGGCAGAGATATGCTCCACACAAGGATTTTTCATATAAATCAACTTTAACCTTAACCTTTGACTTAGAAATATTATTCAAGGTCACTGCACACTCTTTACCCAAGGCACTCGGTGGGTGAAGTATGAGCTAGATTGGACCAAGGGAGAGAAGATATGCTCCAGACAAGGATTTTTCATACAATTCTGCTATGACCTTGACCTTTGACCTAGAAAAATGGTTCAAAGTCACTGCACTCTTGTTTCCCAAGGGCACTCTGTTGGTGAAGTATGAGCCAGATTGGGCCAAGGGGAGAGAAGATATGCTCCGGACAAGGATTTTTCATACAATTCTGCTATGACCTTGACCTTTGACCTAGAAACATGGTTCAAGGTCACTGCACACCGGTTACTCAAGGGCACTCTGTGGGTGAAGTATGAGTCAGATTAGGCCAAGGAGAGAGAAGATATGCTCCGGACAAGGATTTTTCATACAATTTTGCTATGACCTTGACCTTTGACATAGAAAAATGGTTCAAGGTCACTGCACACTGGTTATCCAAGGGCACTTTGTGGGTGAAGTATGAGCCAGATTGGGACAAGGAGAGAGAAGATATGCTCCGGACAAGGATTTTTCATACAATTCTGCTATGACCTTGACCTTTGACCTAGAAACATGGTTCAAGGTCACTGCACACCGGTTACTCAAGGGCACTCTGTGGGTGAAGTATGAGTCAGATTAGGCCAAGGAGAGAGAATATATCCTCCGGACAAGGATTTTTCATACAATTCTTCTTTGACCTTGACCTAAAAATATGATTCAAAATCACTGCACACCGGTTACCCAAGGGCACTCTGTGGGTGAAGTATGAGCCAGATTGGGACAAGGAGAGAGAAGATATGCTCTGGACAAGGATTTTTCATACAATTCTGCTATGACCTTGACCTAGAAACATAGTTCAAGGTCACTGCACACCGGTTACTCAAGGGCACTCTGTGGGTGAAGTATGAGTCAGATTAGGCCAAGGAGAGAGAAGATATGCTCCGGACAAGGATTTTTCATACAATTTTGCTATGACCTTGACCTTTGACCTAGAAAAATGGTTCAAGGTCACTGCACACTGGTTATCCAAGGGCACTTTGAGGGTGAAGTATGAGCCAGATTGGGACAAGGAGAGAGAAGATATGCTCCGGACAAGGATTTTTCATACAATTCTGCTATGACCTTGACCTTTGATTTAGAAACATGGTTCAAGGTCACTGCACACCGGCTACTCAAGGGCACTCTGTGGGTGAAGTATGAGTCAGATTAGGCCAAGGAGAGAGAATATATGCTCCGGACAAGGATTTTTCATACAATTCTTCTTTGACCTTGACCTTTAACCTAAAAATATGGTTCAAGGTCACTGCACACCGGTTACCCAAGGGCACTCTGTGGGTGAAGTATGAGCCAGATTGGGACAAGGAGAGAGAAGATATGCTCTGGACAAGGATTTTTCATACAATTCTGCTATGACCTTGACCTTTGACCTAGAAAAATGGTTCAAGGTCACTGCACACTGGGTAATCAAGGGCACTCTGTTGGTGAAGTATGAGCCAGATTGGCCCAAGGAGAAAGAAGATATGCTCCGGACAAGAGATCTCGGACGGACTGACGGACGGACGGACAGACTGATCACTATAGGGCGCCCGCCGAGCGGGGCCCTAATTAATTCCTGGAGCAATCTAAATGGTCCAACTTTTTTGAAATTTCACAGTTGGGTGATTTTCGACAATAAATCTCTTATAACATGCGTTACATTTGTTATAGATTGCTGTTAAGTATATGCTGAAAAAAGTATTTTCTTTTTGATTTAACAGTTTTTAATTAAGGATACTGCAATACGCTTACATTTTTGGGGGATGTGTAAATCAATAGTAAAAAGACAGTGGTTTTTTTTTTGCATATATTTAAGGTCACAGTGACCCTGACATAGGTCGCGACACACCTCCTACATGTACCTAATGTGCATAAACTTGCCATATTTGGTGATATTAAGCATAAAAGTTTATTAGTTATGTATGAGACGGACAGGATTTTTCCATATTTGACCATAACTTCTTAATTAAAGTTCATAGCGACTTAATTGAAATGCGCGATACTCTAAGCCTATTAGTATTAAAATTATGTGCCGGACACGATGAAGCTAACGGACGGTCATTAACGCTATAACATAATACACCCGGTCTTAAGTCAGGCTTATAAAAAGTACAATGTACCATTGCAGACTTTAGTGAGCTTGACATTGATGTCATATCAGAAATTCCACTGGTGGCGGAGAGAAGCTGTACTTCACTAGAGGAAATTCATCCTGTGTCTGATGTATTAAAATACGTTGATATGCAGGACGAAGCGGTGAATGCAGAACGTAAATATATTGCATCAGGCAAACAATGTTTTATTATGTTAACAAAATAGTGTTGCTTGTTTTCATTTAAAAATCATGATTAACGCAGGCCAAATCCTATTATATTAAGAGAAAGGAGCGTTGATTTTGATAACATTTCACAGTGATTTTAATCTTGCAAAGCCATGGAACAAGACATGGTAGTGAAATGCTTAAGAAAGTTAACGGAAGTGGTGTTAGAGTCGCAACCATTATTCGTGATGATGATGCAGCAGCTAGCCATCGTTTAAGACATGAAGTTGATCCCAATATAGAAAAGCAATCAGACAGGAACCATCTCCAGAAAAATCTTGCAAACCATCCGTACGCCCTGAAAAAGGTACACATAGCGCAAATGCAAGTATAGATTTATATTATTTCATGGGATTTGGGATAAAATATGTCTTTTCTTAAAAGTATTCAGCTGTCTATGTCGTCTGTTGTGCCTTATGTACGAGTCAATATTGTTTCATCTATTGAAGGTTATGGAGGATTTACACACAGTCCTGACAAAAAAAAATGAGTGTCATCAAGCCAGAACCTGGGTACATTTAATATATCTAGTTTTTCTCTCCCTTTTTAATGAAATGATGAATTTATAATCGCTATTTGCATTACAGTCATGAAACAAATTTCATATTCATCTACATAAGAGACAGATCATATGAAAACCTATAAAACCAACACTAGGAACATATCCTGACCGATAGTTCGACAACGTTAACCCTAACTCACTTTCCGTCAATGACAACACAACATCGTAAGCCTCAAAAGTCTGATCTGAATTCAACGCCAACTGCAGGGCAGTGTTGTTGGACTCGTCTTTACCTATGAGTATGCACAACCTATCTGACAACGACTTAGATTCCATCTATGTCAAGATTAGAAGATCGTTTTGAGATTTCAAACTGTCTTTTTTGCTTTGCAATCTCTCAAACTCGATCTCGAATTCCTGGACTTTTTTCTCTCCTAGCTCTCCTCTCTCAGTGTAGAGATTTTGAACGATCTCCTGCATTTTGGAGCCTTTCTTGATGTTCTGTACTAAGTGTTTGGAAGCCGATAAAATGTTGATGAACTTTTAATTAGCACGTGGAAATGACTCAAGTCTGTCTTATGAACAGAATCTATCGATAGTGTTTCTGAAGAAAATGAAAAAGTGTTTACATTTAGGTACATTTTTCTTTACAATTACTTGTTTGTGATTTTAACATGAATAACGAAACTAAGAACCACGAACGATTGTATTGTTCTCCCGCCTACCTCTAAGTGAATTCTCAAAAATTAACATATTCGAATGATTTTCAATTTTTTTTTATAGATATTTATATGAATTTTAATAAAACGTTACTTTTTTGGGAAACCAAAGAGAGATAACTCTATAATTTTCGTAAAACTCGAGTTTTTCACTATAGAAATCAATGGAAAACGGAAAATATTTTTAAAACATCTTTCCCCCCCGTGAAACAAAAATTCCTTTTTACAGGTAATATGGACTGTCATTTTACAAATTTATGCCAAAGCTTTTTGTGTTTCACGGGGGGGAACATATGTTTATTGACAAAAAACGAAAAAATGCTGAATTTTCACCAATTTTAAAGCTATTTACAACTAAATAACTGTATTTTATTACTTTATATATGTTTTATTTATTTGCGTAAAACATAAGAAAAGATATGAGATACATTTTATCATATTTAAGACTGTTTCAAAATATGGTGATTCTTGAAAGTTCGATTTCACTAGAAAATATCGTCTACCCCCCTTTTTTCGAAAGCTGAAATTAATGATAATTTACTATCTAGTGCTGGAATTAAAATGATTAATCAATTACCATAGAACTGTTCTTTGTATTAAACAGAGATTTAATGGCAAAATTGCCATTAAAATTGAATTTAATTGGTGCAAAATGTAGGCGGGAATCAAGAGTTAGAGTACGTAGTTCTTTACACATTTTCAAATAGGAACTACCATTTATTCTAAATGCTTAATAATGGATACAATTTCATGATGTACGATTTGTCTATTGATAATTTTTTTTTTGGATCTAGGCTCTCTTTTAAAACAGAACCATGTTAAGAAGTAAAGGGTAAGAAAACATTTTGTGTGTGTTTTTCTTTTCTTTATACTGTAAACAGGGAAATTTTGACCTCTTTGTTATTATTATTTCATTTGCTTAGGTCATCTGTTTAAGAAATTAAAGAGAGGTAACTTCACATTTTTTCATACAAGTCTATAAATTCACATTAGTACTATTAAATAAAGTGCCACGTCACGTCTTTAGACGGGCGTAAAATTTTTTTATCTTATTTCTATTCTTTCAAACTCATGTCAATTTCAGTTCCGTTTTCTTTTTTATTTCAGAATGGGAGTACATTATATGAACCCGATATTGGTTAAAGATAATGTTATTTTTCATTAAAAATAAATATATTTGTTTTTAGGCACCTTTAATCAAACCAATATTTGAACCTATACCAGAGGGGGCAGACGTCTGTGGAAAAACTGGATTTCCAAAGCCCTATTCCATCTTCAATTATGACACTATCAGAAGCTAGATCATTAGAAAAACCTAAGGATATCCAGAGAAGGAGCGATGGAGATTGAAATGGTAACAAGAGGATAAACAACAAGTCCACCATGCTTTAAGAAAGGAAAGGATAACGGCATCAAATTTTGGACTGATAATGAACAGGAACAAGAGGCCCACAGGCCTTATAGGTCACCTGAGTATTGTGCAACAACTTTCAAACAATTAAATTTGGTTCGTGTTGTAAACCAGAGAACATGAAATTCGCAAATCACAAGTTTGAAAGAGGCGCCATTGCTTATCATAATTATAGACTTAGCATATTTACTCTATTTACTTAATACCCAAAGGTAGATCAGAGTAACAAAGAGAAAATGCACTTCCACTTTACAAGCAGTTGTGCACATCATCCCAAAGGAACCATTGACCTTGGGGCCACATATTTCAAAATTTTGCAAATTTTATCACAAAATGGTTGATAAATACCAATAAGCAGATTTCAAAGCATTAATTTATTTGCAGACTATGTACCCCCACCCCACCCCTGACCCAGGAGGGGGGCATAAAAAATAACCATTTTGCTAGATGTACCAATCTTCATTATAAATATATATTCTTGGATCATTGGGCAGGAATAAACCCAGGAGTAAAGGAAATATTTTCAAAGAATAAATGTATTTTCACTATATAATCAATAGAGCCCCGCCCTAACACCAGAACCCCTGACCCTGGGGCAATAAAATTCACAATTTTGGAGGAGGCACTCTTGCTCAACATAACTATGTACTTACATAGTTTATTCAATACCTAGAAGCAGAGAAGAAGATCTTCACAGAGTAAATGCATTTTTTACTATATGATCAAAAGAGCCCTGCCCTAGACCCCTGACCCTAGGGCCATAAAATTCACACTTTTTAAAAAGGCACTCTTGCTCAAAATAATTATGTACTGTACTTACATAGTTTATTTAATACCCTGGAGCAGAGAAAAAGGTTTTCAAAGAATTAATGCATTTTCACTATATAATCAATAGGGCCCCGCCCTAACACCAGAACCCCAGACCCTGCGGCCATAAATTTCTTAATTATGGAAGTGGCACTCTTGCTCATCATAACTATGTACTTAGTTATTTTATTTAATAGTAAATACCCAGAAGCAGAGAAGAAGATTTTCAAAGAGTAAATGCATTTTTACTATATAACCAAGAGAGCCCCGCCTTAACACCAGAACCCCTGACCCCGGGGCCATAAAATTCACAATTTTGGAAGAGGCATTCTTGCTCATCATAACTATGTACTTAGTTAGTTTATTTAATACCCAGAAGATTTTCAAAGAGTAAATGCATTTTCACTTTATAACCAATATAGCCCCGCCCTAACACCAGAACCCCTGACCCTGGGGCAATAAAATTCAAAATTTTGGTAGAGGCACTCTCGCTCATCATAACTATGTACTTACTTTGTTTATTTAATACCCAGAAGCAGAGAAGAAGAATTTCAAAGAGTAAATGCATTTTCACTATGACCAAAAGAGCCCCGCCCACATATCAGAAACCTTGACCCTGGGGCCATAAAATTCAAAATTTTGGAAGAGGCACTCTTGCTCATCATGACTATGTACTTAGTTACAGAAGTTAGTTTACTTAATACCCAGGAGCAGAGAAGAAGAATTTCAAAGAAATCATGCATTTTCAGTATATAATTTATGTAGCCCCGCCCTAGCACTAGAACCTCTGACCCTGGGGCCATGAATTTCACAATTTTGGTAGAGGACTCAATGCTTCTTACATTCATGCCAACAGTTTGCCTGCTTGATGTCCAAGAGTAAAGAAGAAGATTTTTAAAGAATGCAATAATTTTAGTGGTTTTAGCCCAACCCCTCAGGCCCCAGGGGGCGGGTACCATAAAATTCACAATTTTTGTTCCCCTTCACCCATAGATGCTGTATACTAAATTTGGTTGAAATTGGTTGAGTGATTTCAGAGAAGAAGCTGAAAGTGTTCAAATGTTAACATACGACGACGGACGAAAACGGATAGCAATAGGTCAACTGAGTTACTCAAGTGACCTAAAAGAAATAATTAACTGAAAGGGAGGGTGGCTTAAATTTTAATACTTCTTGAGAATGCCTTCATATTAATACAGCATTGACTGAGGATGATTCCAAATAAATATCACTTATCATGGATTTGAAGTACTGGAGAAGATTTTAAAAGATTTCCCTATCTAGTCATATGTGAAAATTTGATCAGCCATTGTTGCCCCACCCTACCCCATGGGGTCATGATTTGAACAAACTTGAATCTACACTACTTGATGATGATTTTACATGAGTTTCATCTTTCCTGGCACAGTGGTTATTGAGAAGATTTTTTTTAAAATGCCATTAATTTTTCATTAATTCATAATTATCTCCTCTTTGAAGAGGGCGTGGCCCTTCATTTGAACTCGAATCCCCTTCACCTAAGGATACTTAGTGGCAAGTTTGGTTGAAATTGGCCCAGTGGTTCTTGAGAAGATGAAAATGTGAAACGTTTTCGACGACGACGACAGACAACGTTCGGACAAATTTTGATCAGAAAAGCTCACTTAAGCCTTCGGCTCAGGTGAGCTAAAACACCTTTGGTAAAAATATTCTTTACACCAGCTCCAACGTCATATGGACAAGTAGATTAAAAAACAGCTACATAATTGTATATAAAAAGCTCAGGGAATCATATTGATGATATTGGGTTGGTCATAAATCCACTTTTTTCTTTTTTTGGGTGCAACACCAGATGCAAAGTTTTGTGAGAATTCCGTAACTGGTATTGTTGAAATCAAATGCCCATTTTCAGTGAGAGATATGAGCATGGATGATGCTTGTGAAAAGCAAGATTTTTTTCTTGATAAATCAGCTTCAAAGTATATCCTCAAAAGAAATGGTATCAAGTGCAAGATCAGCTAATGATAACTAGTGCTCCATTCTGTGACTTTATTACTTTAACAAGACAAGAATTAAAATATTGAACGAATTCATACAATGAATATGTTGTTTAAAATGAGTGATGTTTACGTCAATTATGTAAAACCTTACATTGAATCCACCTCTGAGCCCACCTCTGATGTTTCGGAGGTCCATGTTTGCTCTGCTCCTATTGTGTATTGTTTTAAAGGCTTTGATATTGAATACTGTTCGTTATCTCCATATCCTTTTTTTCCTAAATTGAAATAGCTTTAATATACCACCAATGTATCAATTAAACTTTTAAAGAAGATTATGAAGTAATTATAATATATATATATATATCTGGGAACTTATTAGGAACAACTGGTCAGAGGTCAGAGTTAGCAAAACACGCAAACCCCGCTCGAGACGCTTCAAACGCACTAAGACAATCGCGAGGGACGGACCCATACAAACTCCTGACGTCTGCCCAGTGCTCAATACATCTAGTGCTCCTCTCTCCGAATCGGAGACCTCACTTCTTTCCAAGGGGCTAAATTTCTGCCCCACGCCACATGAGGTCGACGAAAAACAAGTCAGAGAGGACACCCGAGCATTCTTCCGGAGACTTCGTTTGAAGGAGCACTTCTCTAGAAAAGACTCCGAAGTAAATTCATACGACTCTTCCAAGCCAGATTTACACGATCTAGAGGAACACAAACTCTATAAGCCCAAGAGTGACTGGGAACCTGCACCGGGCAAGTGTGGCGCGCTTGAGTCGTATATTGACGCCGTTGAGTCAGACATAGAGAAGCTCCTTTCAATGCCAGACAAGACTCCCGACAATTTGAGTAAAGAAGAGAGATCTGCCTTACAATCATTAAAAAATCGGGATGACATTGTAATCAAGAAAGCAGACAAAGGATCTACAGTTGTAGTAATGGATAAAGAGACTTACATGGCGGAGGCCCAAAGACAACTCTCCGACGAACGTTTCTATAAGAAACTGGACTCTGACCCTACTAAAGAATTCTCCACCGCCATTACCAAAACTCTTGACGATATGTTTGAGAAAAATGAGATTGGTATCAACGTCTATGAGACCTTAAATCCTACTGACTGTAGACCAGGACAATTCTATCTGCTTCCTAAAATACACAAAGAAGGCATGCCAGGTCGCCCCATAGTCAGTGCAATTGGACACCCAACGGAGAAAATTTCTGAATTCATTGATTTACATCTCCGTCCACACGTAGAGAATTTGCCATCCTATCTCAAGGACACCACGGACTACATTAACAAGACGCCCTCTACTGGCCTCCCAGATCATACCCTCCTCGTGACTATGGACGTCACATCTTTGTACACCAATATTCCGCACGATGAGGGTATAGAAGCCTGTAGAGAAGTCTGGGACAGTAGGTCCATACAAATTCCTTCTACCGAGTCCCTTGCCAAGCTCCTTGAACACGTCCTCAAGTTCAACAACTTCATGTTTAATGGAGAACATTACCTGCAGGTTAATGGCACTGCTATGGGTACGAAAATGGCACCGTCTTATGCCAATGTCTTCATGGGCAGACTGGAACGCAACTTGTTACTTCAAGCACCATTTAGGCCCCATAGCTGGTTGCGTTTCATTGACGATATAGAGATGAAGTGGGTGGAATGTCGCGAGAGCCTCGAGGCATTCATTACGTTTGCCAACACCTTTCATCAGTCGATCAAATTCACAGTAGACGTATCTAATTCGAAAAACGTATTTCTAGATACTACATCTACCCTGATTGATGGTGAAATCGAATTCAGTCTCCACACCAAACCCACAGATTCCCACCTATATCTTATGCCCACTAGCTGTCATCCCCCACACACTTTTAAGGGAGTGCCTAAGGGTCTAGCCACCAGAATTCGACGCATCTGTTCGTCCCCTGGCTTATATCAGGAGCAAAGTGGTCTTCTTAAGTCCCACCTATGCAAAAGAGGCTACAATGCCCGCAACGTACAAACAGCTATTGATGAGATGGCGGGACATGACAGGCAAAACCTATTACGCTACAAAGAGAAAGAAAATAGCGGTAGGGTCCCTCTGGTAGCCACATACCATCCCGTCCTTAAGAACCTAAGCGGTATCCTTCAAAAGAACCTACCAATTCTCCATTCAAACAAACGAATGGCAGAGGTCTTTAAGGAACCCCCATTGGCTGCATACAGACGCCCTAGGAACCTAAAGGACATGGTAGTAAGAACCAGACTGGACAACCCATTACCTAACGGGGGCTTTAAAACTTGCTCTGACAGAAGATGTCTTCTTTGTAAGCACAGCACTGACACAGACAGTTTTAACAGCCCTGTTACAGGCCGCAGCTACAAAATACTAGGAAGTTTGTCCTGTCATACTGACAACTGCATTTATCTCATCAGTTGCAAAGTTTGCTCCAAACAGTATATTGGTGAAACAGGAGATCTCCGCAGGAGAGTCAATAACCACCGTTCGACCATTAGGACCAAAAAACTCAATGAACCCGTTGGGGAACATTTCAACCTTGAGGGTCACAAATGGGAGGACATGACAGTAGTGGTGATTGACCATAACCCAAGATGGACAGATGCTCAGAGAAAAAGCAAAGAAAAGTTCTGGATGCACAGATTGAAGTCATTCCGCCCTAATGGTATTAACAAACTGAATGACTTCACCAGAATGAACGTAAACTAGACCCAATTCCTGATGATACTAAACAAGATTATTCTCTCAATTTAGTATAAACTCTACAGTTAATTTGCGTCACCAACTCTCGAACAACCCACATAACTATGTATTGCTTACGCCTTTGTTAATTATTTTTTCCAGGTAATAAGTCCTTAAATATTTCAAAATTTATAATTAATCATAATTCATATGTTTAAATATCCCTGCTATATTATCTTTCTTTGATTATTCTTTATTAAGTAAAGTTACGCCATTTGGAGAGAATAAAACAATGTACGATTTACTGATTGTCGTCATTAATTAGCATAATTAATTCGTTCAATTATGTAAATCGCACTTCACCCGAATATACCCGATAGACCGGAACGCATTTCATAGCGGTCCGGATTTCTTTCTTTATTAGTGTTCTTAAAAATTTAAAATTCAACATGTAATTAAGTATGTAAATATTTAGTGTTTACTAGTAGTGCTAGTTGTTTTTGTTTCTCTTTTTCCTTTGTTCTTATGACTTTTTAATTTTTTTCTTTGTCCTGAGGAAGGGACAGGGCGTCCCGAAAATTTGACAATTTTTATTGTTCGTGTCGTTGGTCATTTTTAGTGCTTTACATAAATTTCCATCCGTGACCTTGTATCTACTTGGTAGATCCGACATTTAGGATATACAGTGTTGTTGGTTTTTTAGTGCTTTTTATATATATATATATATTGTTAGCTGTACTGGTCATATAATAATGTGTCCAGCTGTCACAACAATTTAAACAAATCTCGAGGAACAAGCTAAATGAACATCAGACCTCCTGTAGTAGTAGACGTACATGAGAGAAAACACAAATAAATACAGTGAATTCATCCTTATTGTAAGACAATTATTTACACTCTAAATTCTCAACGGATATTTTCCGTTAATTCACAATCATTAAAATTAGCAAGCGACAAGTGTGATCGTTGAAAGGGGGATGCTTAGTAACCATGCTTTTGGAGCTCCTATGAATCTTGTATTGCTCCCTGAATCTCTGATCAAGTGCTCTATCAACTGAGCTATCCGGATACGGACGTTAACAGGTTAAGACCCGGTTAGCCTCCACAAATGGACTTCTGAGCTAAAGTACTGTACGTTTTCTCCAAATACATATTTCACGCAGAAATTATAAAAAGCATAATTTTAACAAATTTCTGTACCCTTGCTGGGTCAAGTAAAAGGAAGCTTTGGAGAATTTTTCTTCTGTTGTCCAATACGATTTCCGAATAAAATTAGTATGCCTTGTTTGACTGTTTACAACTCTTTTAAATCAAGTCGTTCTTTAACCCTTTCGTGAGAAATTTGAATTGAAATACTCGTGTCTTTATACTTAATTTGTAGGAATTGTAATTGAACGTGTCGGTATTTTCTAAAGAAGCTGCAGATAATGGGGTCAGGGGGCATTACTTGCACACATTTATGTATAGGTTTTCACCAGGACATATTTTAAAATTCATTTAGAGTATATGATGATCGTGCAGAACTCTATTTATGTTCAGCAAAATATTTGAAGAACATTTTGAATGTACAAAATGGCAATTACGTAACCCATGTGTCGTTAATTACATGAACATTTTTTTCTCAGCAATTGAACCTCCGCTTTCACATAAGAATTCGACAACTCAGTCATTCTACTATAGTGTTCTCTGTTTATAAACTACATAAAGACAGTGATGGCTGATTAATAGAAGCACACTATGGTATGAATCTGCACTTTATTTAGCTACACGTGGCTAATACAATTAATATTACAACCCAGACTTACAGTGTGTGTCTTATCTGGACAACAGCTAATACAGGAGGGAGATAGAATGCGGTTATACGTCACACACTGTGTGCAGTGCACTACATATCACCAAGATTTTTGTGTCGTCCTGGGTGATAACACTGAAAAAGATGACCAAGGCTTTGAATAAAGTTTACGTCGTTTATGTAATGGTTATAAGCCTCAAACTGTCCATTATGTCAGATATTAGACGACCCGAGGCGCGTTAGCGCCGAGGAGAGTCTAATATCTGACATAATGGTCAGTTTGAGGCTTATAACTTACTTAAAACATTTCACCACTGTCGAACACGTCCATTGTTAACTTATTGGACAGCCACAGGTAAAGTCTCGTTCTGCTTGGATGACTACCTGGCACTGTTCATCAAGTTAGGCTAAAGAAAACGAGTTTTGGTTTTTTATTCTGCCTTTATTAATAGTTGGAATCATCGAGGGGTGTTTTATATCGATAAATATGAACATTCACTTTGTTTAGTCTTATTTATCCGCATTGCGACATTTTTTAAATATTCTACGCATGCGTAAAAGTCAATTCTACTAAATTCTTTACAATTTATTCATTTCACAACGCATCGACCACGGATGAAGACGTACATTTTAATTTCGAAAAAAA
>PRKT01000921.1:77371-100129 GCA_003671525.1 Saccostrea glomerata | reverse complement strand
GGGCAAAAAGAAATGGCCTTATAGTTGCTTGTGTTAATTAAGAGTTCTTGATGGCTGTAGTTCAGATAAAGATCTTTCAATTGGTGTAATGTAATTAAAACAAATTGATGTTTTAGTGTATGATTAAAACTGAATTAGTATTGTATAATATAATTAAAATTAATTATACATGTGTTCATTGAAAAAAAATTACATTTCAATTTTTATATATTTGCAACAAATTGCAGTCATGTCTCACTTAGAATTTTATAGTCTAAAGAATAATTAATTTTTGATTTTTTTTTAATAGACTGTAGCATTTCCATTATTTCATAAAATATATGCAAGAAACAATTTAAAGCGGCAGATGGATATTTGTTAAGCTCTAACACAGCCAGTTTAGAATTATATGATGTATTATTTGTTTAAATTAATCCCTACACTGTAAGTTTCTTAGAGATGTATGTACAATATTATAAACATGATAAGAAATGGAAATTAGATCATTGAAATCTGTGTGTATCTGTTAATCAAAGGTTACTTAATTTTCTTGCACCCTAACCAATTTATGATTATCGAACAATATTTGATGGGCGTATCATGCTGTGGTGGGGCACTTTATTAGACAATAGTGAATACCTCTTACTAGATCCATAAAATATTTCTGAATTGGCACCTACTCTGAAAAACCCAGCGGGGGTATTTGTCCCTATTGGACAGTTCTAGTTTAAATTATTATTAAATTCAGTTTGTTATAAAATATATCAGAGGGTCAAAAAGACCTGATGATAAGTCCCTCCTGGTTTGAAAAATCTTTGTCCTCAAAGATAAAAAAAATAGTTAAATGAGAAAAATATAAAGGTAGGTGGATAATGCATGGGTAAAATAGAAATAAAAATGCCAATCTAATGCTAAGTACTAATGAGCAATACACAATTTAAAAAAGATAACCTATATGGTTATTAAAACCGACACAATATGAAAATGCAGAAAACCAAAGGATTTGCATTTTGTAAAACATGTCACAAAAGGTAAATACTTACAAAAATATGGTGGTGAACATGGTAAAAATATGCTTGCACACTCCTTTCACACCGGGTAAGTATGTGCTATCCCAGATGTAGAAGTAATCGAAAGTATTGGTGGTGGGATAATAAGAAGTATGTTGTATGAGGTTGTTGTAAAAGTGAACGAAGTTTGTATGCCTTGATGTGTGAAATGTGAATTTTGTTGGAATGTTGACAGTTTTGTTGGTGTGGTTGTTTTAAATCATGAATTCTGGTGTTTCAAGCGTCAAATTTGCTCCATTCCATGTTCTGCGAAGAATGATGTTTTCAATATGTTGTGGCGGTTGAATGTGCCAATTGTCAGGGCAAAGTGGGAAGGTGGTTATGGGGATAAGCATGCCCTGTGCAACAATTGTTAGTTCAAGATGGATAGTTGTTTTGTGATTGCGTTTAAATTTTCTCCAAAGTTTGTGTGCATAAAATCATATTAGTAGTGTTGTAAGTACAGACAGTGTAACGTAAGGCCAAGGAGTGGTAAAAGAGGTATACACATGCTAAAGAATTGTTATTTGTTTATCAGTATTGGGCGGGATCGGATATAAGAGTAGCCAATTCGGATGAGGGGTGGGTAATGCTTTTGCAGTATTAGGGAGCTGTGTTAGCATGATAATGGTTGTTAGCTTTCTAATCTTGAAAAAGGACCAAATACAGTAAATCATGCAAATTAGTACAATTGCAGAAGCACTTAGTGCAATAGTACCACTTGTATCGGGGAATGAGTCTACTGCAAAGTCAACTTGGCCATCTAACATAGATTCAGCTAAAGATTGAAAAACTGTTGCATCTTTCTTTGCTAATTTAGCCATTTTCTTTAAATTGAGGTGTTGTTTTTGATCTGCAGCCAAATACTGAGAAAAGGAATTGATTAAAAATTTAGAATTTTGGAGTTTTTAAGTCTAAATATTGTTGAAAGATTGTGTCACCAAATATTGTTGAATGAAATTTTGGATCAAAGAATTCCTGTATGAGAGCAAGGTTGACAGGGTGCAGTACTGAAATTGAGTTAGAATTGTTGTTACATTTACCAATTCTAGGGGGCAAGTATAGATTCCCTGAAGTGACCGCAAAAAGACATGGAATCTGCATTACACAATATGGAAAACCTTTAATAATCCTTTGACCTGATGAACACTCAAGGGCAATCATTGGAGTCTGGTAAAACAGGGTATTTGAAGGGGATAATTCAATGATGGAAGGTTTAATTTTATTTGGGATGAATCTAAAGTCACGTAAGTCATGTACAAAAGACTTTTGGTTATAAAATAAAGATGACATACAAGAGGGTGATGCCGATGATGTAAGGGGAAGATGAAACGGGCAAAATTTTGTAGAAGTACCAATACAGTTTGAAATTTGGTTGGATGTGATAGATGTGAAATGTTGGTTGTTATGTGTATGTGCAAAGTATGTAGGAACATCTGAAAGTTGTGTGGCATGTGAGGTGGAGGGGTTGATGGGTACTGGAAAAGAGTAAACTCTGTACAACAAAAGAGGTTGTTTAAATGGTGAAATTGGAATTTTCAAATTCAAAAATAATGTTGAGTGGGTTCTTGTATACAAAAAATCACCGAATGAAAAAAAAAATACAAGAGTTTTTTGTGGATGATGATGTAAAATTGGGGATATTTTCTGTCAATAATAGTTTGAATTTTATTTAGAGAAGATTTGATAGCATGAGGGGTAATCAAGATTGCGGATAATTTGCCTTTAATTAATTCATGGGTACTAATTTTGATATGTTCTAAAGCAAGGTTCAAAGTAGCTGAAGCATTTGTCTGTTTCAAAATCAATTGTTCTAGAAGTACAAACTCTCTTTCTGTTGACTCCAGTGAACGATGTAGTAAATCAGTTAAAGCTAACGTGTCATTGTGATTTCTCTCGATGGCATTCATAACATTGTTAAATCTAGCATCAACAGTTGTAATAAAGGGAGAAAGGTGTTTTTCTTGAACAGCCATAGCGTGGGCGAGTTTGGCATTGTAACGGTTGAGGGTTTGCATATGACGTTGCAAGGTGTTGATATCATCTGATGTAGCCGTGCCGAAGAGAGATTTTGATATCTGACCAACAAAATCAAATAGTCCACGTTTCGATCTGGAAGACCCAATGAATTGGTGTTGTCTAGGGAGACGGGTTTGGGGTATTAGGGAGTGAATTTCCTTGACAGTTGAGTTGACCGTTGCCATCATTTGTGTTCTCAAAGCATTGAGTGTTTTTATAACATATTTGCCGTACTTGCATTGGGGGTCATTGTTGCAGTACAGTTGTCCATGTAAATGAACTCTCTTGGGTAGTGGGATCTGGAATGTGTGGGCCCAATATTCCCTGTCCCAGGTAGAGTTGATGAGTTGGTTCAAAGAGGATTCCATAGTTCAGTCGTTGGACTGCAGCAGCATCACCAGTAGACACAAAACAAAGGATAGACAAAAGAGCCATGATGAAGAACATATTGGAAAATCCAGGTGTACCTTAAAGAAAGAAGTAAGATTTAGGATGATGTCATGACACATTATTGTTAGTATTAATAAGTGAACATGTTTAAGGCTTGAAAAACATACAGTAACACTAACAATAGTACATAACGAGTGGCTCAGGGAGCTAAGATAGAAACAGGATTAAAGGAAAGGGTAGGTAGAGAGGACGACTGGTACAGTTTTTCATTACTTGTTGAAACAAGTCAGTTTTTTTCGTGCGTGGAATTGATCACGAGTTCACTTCCAAATTTTTTTAATGTACTCCGAAATGTAATTCACTAGCATTGATGTCTTTCTGATGATCCCAATGATGATTGTTCAGGTATCGGGAAAGATTTTGTCTTGCCCCGAACACTCCGGGCAATATCCTGGGCTATATATTTGCAGCACCAGGGTGGCGGTCATCATGGGTGGTTGTAGGTGATTTAGGGCTATATTTTTGCTACACCCGGGTAGCTGTAGGCGATTTAGGGCTAGATATAGGTGATGCTGGGATATACCGGTATTTCTGCGACACCACGGTAGCTGTAGCTCTTGTCCTGGTGCGCTTTTCAAGCGCCTCATACCTATAAGGGTTTTCCTGTCTGTAAAAAAAGAGCGAAAGATAAAGTATATGAACGGGCAAACTAAGAATTAATCTTTGAACAAATATTATCTTCATTACTTTTGCTTTCAAATAGCAAAAAATATTTTTTAAGATTTTAAAATAATTTACTACACCGATTAAGACCATGCATTATACTTTAATGTCTTTATTTGAGGGCCTTCTTGGCTCCTCTGCTGAGTGAACCCTTTTCTCGCCATTTTGCTTTAAGAAATACAGATATAAAGTCAATTTATAATTAATTATAAAACCATAAATACATGCAGGTAGAGGGGTTTTAAGTTTATAGAACTTGTGTCTAATCCGTTTGTAATAATATTATAATAAAATAAATTGATACGTTAAAACAAAACCAAGTTTACAACTTTAAAAAGTTCAAGTTTAAGAAATTATTTTAACATGAAGAAAAATGTAAGTCAACTTTTACCTCCTCGAAATAATAAGCGAGTCTTCCGCCTCACTTAATCTTGTTTTCGTTTTCTCTTGGCTTTGATGCTGGCCAACAGGAGAATTTCTAGTTAAAAAGAATGCTTTTTAAAATGTTTAAAAAATATTTTTAAAATACATACCTTTTTAGTAAAGAAAATGAAATTTTGTACATAATATACAATGAATTTATCATTTTTCATGATAAGTGGTTATCTTCGAAAAATGTCTCTTTATGAATTTGCGAAAACTCTCACTTTTTAACATGTTTTATTTAAAAAAAAAGACGAACTTACTCCGAATCAAATATTACTGAGAAATCGCGTCTTAGCTGAAGCCATTCCTATTCGAAATGAGGAAGATTTCGGGAGAGTGAAGAGGTACGCCTCTGATTGCAGGCATTTTGGATTTCGGGAGTACACCACGTACTGGTGATGACTCTTTCCTCTACAGAACAAGTACAGTTATGCTTATTTCTGGAGTCCACGCACGTTCAACATTTTCAGACGGGCGAGTAGTTTTCTAGGTTGCAGGACATTGATTTTGGCAAAGCCAAAATAATTTTATATGTTCCGGAAATATCTTGTGATAATGGTCGGATTACTCACGGGATAACGACAGTATAAATTTGTCCAAAGGTAGAGACTGGTGAAATCGCAATACTGAATGGTTTCGTTCTATTTAACTTTAAAATGGAGTTTTATGGCATTGGCGCGGCCTCCAAAAAAACTGTCAAGGGGGTCAAGTCTCTTGCAGATTCAATATGCCCGCAAGCAAAAGATTGCCATTATCAGCTGATCGATTTTTGATTCCTTGGCCAGTATTTTCGTGTACAAATTTCGTTCTCAAAGAATGCGTTTTACAAAAGTCACAGGACCGACAATCAAGTTTATCTCATCATCGCATAGAATATCCCCACTGCTTCCATAGTCATCCATTTTGTTGTTTTATAAAGAATGATGATCAATTTTAGTTCCTTCTCATATAGATCGCCAGACGGCTTAGGGAGTGGTTGGTGATTTCAGGAGACTCCTAACTGATGTAACAGTTTATTAAAGTGACTTCAGACGGACTAAATGATATATGACCTTAGACGGACCATTCTTGTGTGCACCAGACGGCTGTTTGATGGGATGGGTGACCTCAGACGGTTTTATGAGATGGGCCGTGACGTCAGTGACCCAAGACGACTTTGTGGGTTGGGTCACCCCAGACTGACCCTTGAAGACAGTGACCCCAAAAAGACTTGCTAGCAACGCGACGTCTTTTCTTTTAGCCGCGGCTACTAACTTATAAACCTCTCCGATGTCCGATTTATTCTTCATTGTTGTGTCCTTAGCTCATCAGCCAGTCTCCACGTTTACACAGAAACTTTTCCAGCTTTTAAATGTTATCTGCTTCCTCCAGCTGAAAATATTAATATTACCCTATCAATTTCGGGAAAATAAAATTTGAATACCTACATACATTGCCTCATTATTCGGGAAGTATTCTGTATAGCAGCAATTATTTTTGTCATCTTTTCTCGCGAGAAGCAAGTTTTTAATCTGCAACGACTTCTTTTCACGATTTAAGAAACATTTCTTTACAAATTCTATGCAAAATAATCGATTCGTGTCGGTTAGTATTCGCGAGTCAAAGTAGGTTGCGGATGTTGCGCAAAGATCTGTATGTCGGTTTAACTGTTCCTATTAAAATTGCATCGAATTGCATGTATGCAAATTGAATGTACGTGTTGAATCTAGGTCCATTATGTAAAATGGACTAGGCAATAAATTGCCAGCATAAAAGTATTTCTTTTATTGACTTTTTTGATATGATGGGAAAAGAATTTGGACCCTTCACGACCTCCAGCATGGAGCCAGTTGGAACTTATTGTAGTACTAACCTTAAAATTACTTTTAAAAAGAAGTTATATTTAGATGAAATCAACACTACGTATGTCTTAATTTATCCATGTCAACTGCTACAAGAGATTTTTTAATAGGGTACCTGAATGTAATATGGAGATGGTGAAAAACTCAAAGTAATCAGACAAAGTTTGAAAGAGAATGTGCACCAGATCATCTTTAAAATAATATTTGTTTGCCCTCTCGCTGCTCAGGGTAAAATTATTGGCCAATAGGTCATCAGTAGGTAGGTGGGGATTTTTTTCCTCAGAAAATTTTAAGATATTTGTTGACAGGACTAGAGAAATTAAGCGAAGAATACCTTGTCCTGGAATGTAAAAAAAAGTCTCGTCCAATTCTAGTCGTAAGGGAGAGCACACAAAACATTTTATTTAAGATGGCCCCACCAAAGCAAAGGATATCCGGATCCTTTTATCAATTATTCATGATCATTAAACTCAGGTGACCTATTGCTATCTGTTTTCGTCCGTCGTCGTGCGTTGTGCCTTAACATTTGAACATTTTCAGCTTCTTCTCTGCAACCACTGAACCAATTTCAACTAAATTTGGCACAAAGCATCTATGGGTGAAGGGGAACAAATATTGTGAATTTCATGATCCCTGCCCCCCTGGGGCCTGAGGGGTAGGGCCAAAACCACTAAAAGGATGACTGCACTTAAGGAAACTTAGAAATTGCGACATAATTAATTTTAAAAATGGGCATATTTCTTTTAATGGTAGAAATGGCCAATGTCTTAACTGCAACTTTGTGTAATTACGTTAATTAAAAGTTCGTATTAACGAAGTTCGAAGTCGTTTTTATTGGGAGGGGTCATCGCATATTCTGGAATCTCCATAGGATAATGAGTACGCCCACCTTTTTTCAAGCTTAATACATAGTCAGCGCATGTTTGTCTATTGTTCTCCTTTTTATGGTAGTTGTATATTTATATATATTACCTCATATTAAAAGGAGATCAATAGACAAATATGCGCTCATAGTTAAAAAGAGAAAAAACTGTTTCTTCGTATGTTCACTTTCTCTATAGTAAACAGGCCATTTTGACCACGTTGTTACCTGTTGAATATTATAATTTACCACGTGATTTCTATACCCAGGTAACTCTGTGAAGACTAAAATTCCATCACGTGACGTGTAAGGAAACACGCATTCTGCTGGGCGATAGTGATTGTCCATATCTGTTTCAATCCATTCTCATCGAGCCACGGGTTATTCTTTTTTCTCTTAGATATCTATAAGATTATTCTTATATTTATCTCAAAAGCATTTAATTTTACTATATTTATATATTTTCGAGTGTATTATATGTCTCTACATGTTCGTAGTGTACAAGAAAAAAGAGATTTATTTATTATGTTTTGAACCATCACTTATCATGAACATCGAAAGTATATAAGATCCAGTAAATAAAAATGAAATCATACCATCCTAAGCACACTAATTTATTGGGAGAAGAAATTAAGAAAAACTTAAGTAATTGTGACGTTTTTCTTTCTTTTTTTATAAAAAGGGAAAAATAAACCAATGTTGTTAGTGGGTCTCGATCCCAGATCCCAGACCTCAATATTATTGATTTTGTGCATGACCGACTGAGTTAGTCGGCACTTATATTCGAACACGCGAATTGTTGACATCAGCCATTGCTGTTGAGTATCAATGGCTACTTCTACCGGTCGATATTATTTGTTATTAGTTATACATGTATACTTTATTTGAAAACTTAAAAAATAATAGTGACAAACATATGCCGAGAGAGAGAGAGAGAGAGGAATGCACCAAATATAAATACAGTAACTATTCTAATTTTAGACCACTCTTCACAATATTAGCTCCGCCTCTTATGCATATTTATAAATCTTATCTCCAATGAAGGGCAGATAAGTCTTTCCCGATATTTGCAGAGAGGTGGGGTAAGAAAACAACAAATTATTTTATTGCAACGCAGTTTATAAGCTTTATGACATTGGCTTTCATTTGGAAATAGACCAAACTCTATAACAAATGACTTAAGGCAAAAATAAAAACAAAAATAAATGTGACAACATAGATTGAAAAAGACCCAAAAACCGGCGTTAAGTGCAGTCATCCTTAATGCAATCTTTAAAAATCTTCTTCTTTACTCCTGGACATCAAGCAGTCAAACTGTTTGCATGATTGTAATCAGCAATGAGTCCTTTACCAAAATTGTGAAATTCATGGCCCTGGGGTCAGGGGTTCTAGTGCTAGGGCTTGGCTAAATAAGTAGGTAGTGAAAATGCATTATTTCTTTGAAAATCTTCTTTTCTGCTCCTAGGTATTAAGTAAACCAACTAAGTACATAGTTATGATGAGCAAGAGTGCCTCTACCAAAGTTGTGAATTTTATGGCCCCAGGGTCAGGGGTTCTTGTTTTAGGGTGGGACTCGAATGATTATATAGTGAAATGCATGAATTCTTTAAACATCTTATCCTTTGCTCCTGGTTAATATGCTAATGATCTAATTACATATTTAAGGACAGTATTTATTTTATTAGGTCACCTGAGTAAGCTCAGGTGACCTATTGCTATCCGTTTTCGTCTGTCGTCGTGCGACGTCCGTCGTCCGTCGTGTTAACATTTGAACATTTTCAGCTTCTTCTCTGCAACCACCTAACCAATTTCAAACAAATTTGACACAAAGCATCTATGGGTGAAGGGGAACAAAAATTATGAATTTCATGATCCCTGCCCCCCTCCCCCCCCCGGGGGGGGCCTGAAGGGTGGGGCCAAAACCACTAAAATTAATGCAATATTTAAAAATCTTCTTCTTTACTCCTGGTCATCAAGCAGTCAAAACGTTTGCATGATTGTAATCAGCATTGAGTCCTCTACCAAAATTGTGAAATTCATGGCCCTGGGGTCAGGGGTTCTAGTGCTAGGGCGGGGCTAAATAAGTATATAGTGTAAATACATGAATTCTTTCAAAATCTTCTTCTCTGCTCCTGGGTATTAAATAAACCAACTAAGTGCATAGTTATGATGAGCAAGAGTGACTCTACCAAAATTGTGAATTTTATGGCCCCAGGGTCAGGGGTTCTGGTGTTAGGGCGGGGCTCTATAGATTATATAGTGAAAATACATGAATTCTTTGAAAATCTTCTTCTCTGCTCTTAGGTATCAAATAAAATATCAAAATAACTAAGTACATAGTTATGATGAGCAAGAGTGCCTCTTCCAAAACTGTGAATTTTATGGCCTCAAGGTCAGGGGTTATGGTGTAAGGGTGGGGCTCAATTGATTATATAATGAAAATATTCTTCTCTGCTCCTAGGTATTAAATAAACTAAGTGTATAGTTATGATGAGCAAGAGTGCCTCTACTAAAATTGCTAATTTTTTGGGCCCAGGGTCAGGGGTTCTGGTGTTAGGGCGAGGCTCTATTGATTAAATCGTGAACATGCATTTATACTTCGAAAATCTTCTTCTCTGCTCCTAGGTATTAGATAAACTAATTTAGTGTATAGGTGTGATGAGCAAGAGTGCCTCTACTAAAATCGTGAATTTTATGGCCCCAGGATCCGGGGGTCTGATGTTTGGGCGGGGCTCTATATACTAGTATTATATAGTGAAAATACATGAATTCTTTGAAAATCTTCTTCTCTGCTCCTAGGTATTAAATAAACTAATTAAGTACATAGTTATGATGAGCAAGAATGCCTCCAAAATTCTGAATTTTATGGCCCCAGGGTCGGGGGTTCTGGTGTTAGGGCGGGGCTCTATTGATTATATAGTGAAAACTTTCCTCTCTGTCTCTGGGTATGAGGCAGATGAACTACCTATATAGTTATGATAAGCAAGGGCCCTAATCTTAAAGAAATGTGAATTTCAAGGCTTCAGGGTCATTGGTACCATAGAAGGGGGGCTGTACTTATATACTGAAAATGAATGAATTGTTTGAAATCTGCGCCTTGGTATTAATCAAATATTTTTGAACAGCAAGGATACCTTTTCAAAAATTGTGCAGTGTGTGGATCTAGGCCTAAGGGTCAGGGGTTCATGTGTGTTAAGGGCACTACTGATTATTGCTGAATATTACTGATTAGTTGAAATGCATTTTTTGTTCCCCTACCCTGCCTATAAGTATTAAGTAACCAAGCTTATGCAACTGCTAAGTGTATTGTTATGATGATAAGTGGTGCCTCTTTCAAAATTGTGAATGCCATAGCATCTGGCTTAAAACATGAATCAAATTCAATAACTGGAAAGCTGTTGCATAATGCTCAGGTGACCTATAAGGCCCACGGGCCTCTTGTTTTCAGTTTTACAAACCCTCCACTCAAGGTTTTGAATTTTCAGGAAAAAAAAATCTTTCCGATGTCAAATTTGAGTCGGGATCGAGATTTCAAATTTACGAACTCGCACTTCCGGTTTTTCGATGTAACTGCGGGTAAATAAAGCTAGATCTGAGAAGATAGCTTGGTTTAGTGTAAAATTCATCGATAAGAGTGCCATTCAAAACGTTTCACCCGTTCAAAGGACAAATAAAATGCTGACGACTTTGTTGCACAATGACATGCTGGTGAGATAAACATGTATTCGTTTCAAAAGTAACTGTCTGTAAATTATTTTCCTCCCCCAGGTTTTAAACTGCCCGTGGTAGCTATTGCATATTGCAAGCGACATTGTTTATGTCTCTGTTATAGCTTACATTTTAAGCATCATTCTTTAGAAAAGGGTTGCTTATGCATCAGATGTAATGAATAAAACTATGGGAGAAGTTAAGTCTATTTGAGGAAGAAATACACAATAACCTGAAGAAATAAAAAAAAATCAACTATTAAAAGGCAAAAATATACTAATATATACAGGCATGTAGTATCATTTGTATCGGCCAGAAAAATTATTTTACACTTAATTGAAAAAATGTTCACCCTACTTCGCAATACTCCCTGTCTGTTTAATGATAGGAATTATAATTTTAGGCATCAAGTAAATTTTAGAACAGTTTCTACACATTCACGTAACACATATTAAAAAAAATGAAGATATATTGAAAGACATTTAAAGAATTGATTTTTAGGTCACCTGAGTAAACTCAGGTGACCTATTGCTATCTGTTTTCGTCCGTCGTCGTCCGTCGTCCGTTAACATTTGAACATTTTCAGCTTCTTCTCTGTAACCACTGAACCAATTTCAACGAAATTTGGCACAAAGCATCTATGGGTGAAGGGGAAGAAAAATTTTGAATTTCATGGTCCCTGGGGCCTGGGGCAAAAACCACTAAAATTAATGCAATCTTTAAAAATCTTCTTCTTTACTCCTGGACATCAAGCAATCAAACTGTTTGCATAATTGTAATCAGCATTGAGTCCTCTACCAAAATTGTGAAATTCATGGCCCCGGGGTCAGGGGTTCTAGTGCTAGGGCGGGGCTAAATAAGTATATTGTGAAAATGCATTATTTTCTTTGAAAATCTTCTTCTCTGCTCCTGGTTATTAAATAAACTAACTAAATGCATAGTTATGATGTGCAAGAGTGCCTCTACCAAAGTTGTGAATTTTATGGCCCCAGGGTCAGGGGTTCTGGTGTTAGGGCGGGGCTCTATAGATTATATAGTGAAAATTCATGAATTCTTTGAAAATCTTCTTCTCTGCTCCTGGGTATTGAATAAACTAACTAAGTGCAAAGTTAAGATGAGCAAGAGTGCCTCTACCTAAATTGTGAATTCTATGGCCTCAGGGTCAGGGGTTCTGGTGTGAAGGTGGGGCTCTATAGATTATATAGTGAAAATACATGAATTTTACGAAAATTTTCTTCTCTGCTCCTGGGTATTTAATAAACTAACTAAGTGCACAGTTATGATGGGCAAAGGTGCCTCTAGCAAAATTATGAATTTTATGGCCCCAGGGTCAGGGGTTCTGGGGCTCTATAGATTATAAAGTGAAATTACATGAATTCTTTGAAAATCTTCTTCTCTGTTCCTAGGAATTAAATAAACTAACTAAGTGCATAGTTATGATGAGCAAAAGTGCCTCTACCAAAATTGTGAATTTGATGGCCCCAGGGTCAGGGGTTCTGGTGTAAGGGCGGGGCTCGATTGATTATATAGTGAAAATACATGAATTGTTTGAAAATCTTCTTTTCTGCTCCTGGGTATTAAATAAACTAACTAAGTGCATAGTTATGATGAGCAAGAATACTTCTTCCAAAATTTTTATTTTATGGCCCTAGGGTCTGGGGCGCTAGTGATAGGGTGGGGCTCTATTGATTATATAGTGAAAATACATTAAATCTTTGAAAATTTCCTTCTCTGCTCTTGGGTATTAAGCAGATGAACTACCTATGTAGTTATGATGAGCAAGGACCCTAATCTTCAAGATTTGTAAATTTCAAGGCCCCAGGGTCAGGGGTACCATGGGGGGGGGGTGTACTTATATACTGAAACTGGATGAATTGTTTGAGATCTGCTCCTTGGTATTAATCACATATTTTTGGAAAGCAAGGGTGCCTTTTCAAAAATTGTGCAGTGTGTGGATCTAGGCCTAAGGGTCAGGGGTTCATGTGTGATAGGGGCATTACTGATTATTGCTGAATATTACTGATTACTTGAAATGCATTTCTTGTTCCCCTACCCTGTCTATGGGTATTAAGTAAACAAACTAAGCAACTGCTAAGTGTATAGTTATGATGATCAATGGTGCCTCTTTCAAAATTGTAAATGCCATAGCATCTGGCTTAAAACATGAATCAAATTCAATCACTGGAAAGTTGTTGCAAAATGCTCAGGTGACCTATAAGGCCCATGGGCCTCTTGTTTAAAATATATTTTGATCAACATCACAAAAGTTATATTACTGGCCCAAACTGGCAGATGATGAAGTAAGCTAAATGTTCTACTTTCCTATTTGTAAGCATTATGTGTCCAGTGGTAAGGAGCCTATTAGGATGGCATAAAAAAAAGAATGTACAAGTGTAAATAATTAATTTATCAAAAATTTTTTTTTATTTCCTTCTCCTTCGGGACTTTTTTATTCTCATGTTCATAACTAAACCTAAACAAAAATGCTGGCCTTATAATGAAGAAAGTGGCCTCTTTTAAAATAGATAATTTCAGGGCCGCTGGGTCAGGGGTACCAGGGGGTACTTTGACTAAAAATAAATTAATGCTTTGAAATCTGCCCTTTGATAAGCAATGGTGCCTTTTTCAAAATTTGTGAATTTCATGGCTTTTGGCTTAAAACACAAACCAAGTACAATCGCTGGAAAGTTGTTACATGATACTCAGGTGACCTATAAGGCCCATGGGCCTCTTGTCTTATCTTGAATATCTTCCCTCATATGGAGAAAAGACCCTTTCAATTGAACAATTTAAACTCCCTATCCCTTAAAGATCCTTTAAGATTGATAACATTGGCGAAGTGGTTCTTGAGGAGAAGATAAAAATGTGAAAAAATTTACAGACGGACGGACAGGCAGACGGGCGAAGGGTGATCAAAAAAATAAATTAAGACAGCTTCCTCCTTAGTCTCCTCCACAGATCCAGATCGATGGTGCTTTAATTTTTGTTGATGGTTCATTGATTTACATTATGATGAGTTCCAATTATGATCTTCAGAGACGTTCATACAATATGCAAAAGAACCGTCCACTTCTGAATCCCATGTTATTTAATATGTATGGGCCGTTTTAAATAAAATGGCACGTGTTTCGATATTTTCTTTCTTCAGGTTTTGAAGTGCCTTTTCTGCAGGCCATGTACCAGGCTAATATAAGAATAAATTCATTTTTAGGTCACCTGAGTAAACTCAGGTGACCTATTGCTATCCGTTGTTGTCCGTCGTCGTCCGTCGTCCGTCGTCCGTCGTGCGTTAACATTTGAACATTTTCAGCTTCTTCTCTGAAACCGCTCAACCAATTTCAACCAATTTTAGCACAAAGCATCTATGGGTGAAGGGGAACAAAAATTGTGAATTTCATGATCCTTGCCCCCCTGGGGCCTGGGGGGTGGGGCCAAAACCACTAAAATTAATGCAATCTTTAAAAATCTTCTTCTTTACTCCTGGACATCAAGCAGTCAAACTGTTTGCATGATTGTAATCAGCAATGAGTCCTCTACCAAAATTGTGAAATTCATGGCCCTGGGGTCAGGGGTTCTAGTGCTAGGGCGGGGCTAAATAAGTAGGTAGTGAAAATGCATTATTTCTTTGAAAAGCTTCTTCTCTGCTCCTGGGTATTAAATAAACCAACTAAGTACATAGTTATGATGAGCAAGAGTGCCTTTAACAAAATTGTGAATTTTATGGCCCCAGGGTCAGGGGTTCTGGTGTTAGGGTGGGGCTCTATTGATTATATATAGTGAAAATACATGATTTCTTTGAAAATCTTCTTCTCTGCTCCTGGGTATTAAATAAACTAACTAAGTACATAGTTATGATGAGCAAGAGTGCCTCTACCAAAATTGTGAATTTTATGGCCCCAGGGTCAGGGGTTCTTGTTTTAGGGGGGGGGGCTCTAATGATTGTATAGTGAAATGCATGAATTCTTTGAACATCTAATCCTTTGCTCCTGGTTAATATACAATACTAATGATCTAATTACATATTTAAGGCCGGGATTTATTTTATTTGCAGTTTACAAACCCTGTGCTCAAGGTTTTGAATTTTCAGAAAAAAATAAAAAAAAAATTCTTTCCGATGTCAAATTTGAGTCGGGATCGAGATTTCAAATTTACGAACTCGCACTTCCGGTTTTAAGATGAAACGGCGAGTAAATAAAGCCAGATGGTCTGAGAAGATAGCTTGGTTTAGTGTAAAATTCTTTGATACGAATGCCATTCAAAACGTTTCACCCGTTCAAAGGACAAATAAAATGCTGACGACTTTGTTGCACAATGACATGCTGGTGAGATAATTATGTATTCGTTTCAAAAGTATCTGTCTGTAAATTATTTTCCTCCCCCAGGTTTTAAACTGCCCGTGGTAGCTATTGCATATTGCCAGCGACATTGTTTAGGACTCTGTTATAGCTTACAGTCTAAGCATCATTCTTCAGAAAAGGGTTGCTTATGCATCAGATGTAATGAATAAAACTGTGGGAGAAGTTAAGTCCATTTGAGGAAGAAATAAACAATAACCTGAAGAAATTTAAAAAAATTCAACTATTAAAAGGCAAGAATATACAAATATATACAGGCATGTAGTATCATTTGTATCAGCCAGAAAAATTATTTTACACTTAAATGAAAAAATGTTCACCCTACTCCCCAATTCTCCCTGTCTGTTTTATGATAGGAATTATAATTCTAGGCATCAAGTAAATCTTAGAACAATGTCTACACATTTACCTAACACATATTTTAAAAAAAATTTATTCTAATGTTCATAACTAAACCTGAACATAAAAAAAAATGCTGGCCTTGTAATGAAGAAAGGGGCCTCTTTCAAAATAGATAATTTCAGTGAATTTTATGGCTTTTGGATTAAAGCATGAACCAAATGCAATCGCTGGAAAGTTGTTACATGATACTCAGGTGACCTATAAGGCCCGTGGGCCTCTTGTTTTATTTTGATCTGCAAAAAGATAATCCCCATAATATATATTTGGTTCTTTAGCTTCTTCTTATCTATCTTTCCACTTGATCATATTATTAAATTAGGAAATTGTTGATTCACATCTATGAAAAAATTAATAAAACATACCTCTTTGGTTTTGTTGGTTGCGACGACAGTTGAATGCTTATGTCTGTGGGAGTTCTCGTGTTTTTACTGAGTCAATTCAAAAGCTGGTGGACCCCCGACAAAAATCAGAAACACCAGCTACCTTGCAGAAAAGTTTGTCATCTTCATATTAATATGGGCGTCCAAAACACTTTGAAATTCGTTCTTTGCTATTTTCTTTATACATGTAGTTTGTTTTCTTTTGAGCAAGTTTCTTTTTACACCGGACAAAAAGTCCACATGTTTGTTTTTTAACGAAAGTGCACATGTATTACAAATTGTTAACAGAACATTTTTGGAATGTCAAAAAATGTGTATTTTGATACAATCGTTGTTCAACGAAAACAAGAAACAGCTATTAATAAGCATATTTATTTTTTTCGCAGTTATATTCATAATCATGATTTTTTTTTCTCAAAATGTTAACATAATATATTGAATAATCCCAACTCGTCACCAGGATGTCATTTGGGCAAGCCCGACTAAAATTCAGCTCGTCCAAAACCAATCCGGGATGGAAATGACGAGGTGACTAGCGTGAATGTTGAACCCTGCAAGTTTGTTTGTATCATCTGTTCTTCAGGCGGTGCTTATCCGAAAATTGGAGGCCTTGCACATGCAAAAACCCCTAAACCATCCGAGTTAAAGAACACCAAGAAAAAAAACAGAAAAAAGTAGCCAGTGAACATCGCTTTAGAAAAAGGTAAGTCAAGGTCTGTGAAGAAGGAAATAAAGGGCCTGGAGACGCATGTTCCAAGAAATTACCATGTTCCTGATAACATTTCGAGAGATAAAAAATAAAAAAAAAGTTTTTTATTGAATAGGAAAATGAAATGGTTTGATATACCCAGGACTGACCCAATATAATGGCAAGGGATGTGAAGGGGATGATGGAGCACAAAGGATGAAGCAATATGGAGATAACCCTGCTGGGAATTACTTTTCATGGATTTCCTTCCCTAATGGGACCAAATTCTTTACCCTTAAATATCCGTCAAGTTAATAATACTCTGATACTATATTAAAGCATTTTCGAGTAGAAAAGAATTGACCGCGAGAGAGTTTTAAAAATGTCATTAATTAAGCAGTAGTTAATTAACAAAGATTGCATTGAAGTCTATGGGGAAAAGCGTTTTTTCCAAATAAAAATTCCAAAAATTTGAATATCAAAAAATCCTGCGGTGGAAATGCATTGAAACATTAAAACTATAATGACAATTTGAAACAATTTTTTTACCGGCTTAATTTTTTTAATTGATTTTTTTAAAATTAATTCAACAAAGGGGAGATAACTCTTACCAAAATTCAAGGTCATAATTAGGACACATCCCACTATACATATTTATAGTAATATACGGGAAGTATGTCTAAATAAATGGAGTATTCAATGCCTACATACCTGTTATGTATTCAATTTCATTGAATTTGTTCCTATTAGGGATTGAATACCTTAAGTTTACTCAGGTGACCTTAAAATTAAAATTATGTGCGGTATGTGTTCGGAAAGTTTTTCTTCTGAAGTCACGTGGTTATATAGGGTATAAATAGTAAGGCCATGCGGTAGCACGGCACTCTAAGCTTGCTCGCTAGGATTTAAAGATTGTAAGAAATATGGAGGATAGTAATGCAATGGAGTGTAATGAAGTGGGGCTATACAGTTGGTTTCACAAAGTGGTTATGTATCAGAATTGAATAAAAGCACTAGCGAGCAGCGTTCCTACTTAACATGTGTTGTGTTTTATTCATTTAGCACTTCATTAATTTATATTCGGACGAACGAAGTGAGGGAGAATATAACTCCAATTATTTGAAGGTTTAATGAAATTTGTTATACAGATTTATCATAAAAATTCCCGTCATGTTTGATAACATCAAAAGATTTTCTATGTTCAGGGGTTGCAGTAAATTTCTTGAAAATATCTTTGAAATTAAAAAGCAGATATCTAGTATCTCCGTACAAAAGGAGAGGCAATTCTCCATAACTGATTTTTTCACCACTACAAAAGAAGTGTACATTTTTACTTTAAAAAATGTAGGATATCTCGAGATTTTTAATCAGGTACATTACGACTATCACTTATTAGTAAAATACATTTGTTTGGCTAGAGCAATTTTATTTTCCCTTTTTCGGTTCCGCCGACTCAATTTTTTTCCAATTAAAAAAAATCAGGAATTTTCACATCCATCCTTGTGTGGTTTTAAAATTATTCATATAAAATCTTCAAAAACTTGACATTGACAGCACTGAATGTGTAATTCAAAGACATTTTATACCTGGAGCGCTTCCAATGGCTGCATATTTTAAGGATATGTAGAGATTCTGGTAGGACAGCGTGCAGACTTCTTTAGTATGTCGGTATCAACATTATTCAGTTGTGGATTTATAACTTTCTTTAAGTTACAAATCTAACTTTCATTAATTATGTAAGCATGCAACCCATAAGGACAAGATGCAGAGGAGAGAAGAGCAAAAAACAGGTCGTCGGAGAGGCCCAGCCCCAGGTTCCGGGGAAATCTGCGACAGGATCATTGCCAGTGGCGACAAAACAGGCGCCGACGTGCGACGGAATGGGGACCCAAAATTTAATTGACCAATGAATTGGTACATATAATTTTCTGACGCTAAATGGGGATAATGTAAACGAGACTATCAGACAAACAATTATTTAAGGATGTGTGGATTTGTCACTATTATTATGAAGACTCAGCTAGTGAGCGAATTTTTATATTGGGTAATGATAGCCAAATGCAAATCACAACAATTGAGAAATGGGCAGATGCATTTCTGATTTATTTGAGCATATATACATCTTTCCATGCAGGTAAATATCAAGATTTATACTGACACGCAAAAGAAACGCAACACCCTTCTTTAGGGGGAAATAATTATGTAAAGTAAATAATTTTGTATCTTAAAATTATGAATATCTTCAATTTGGAAAACATCGGAAATTTAACGGTTGAATAATTTCCAAACCATAACCGGAAGTCAAGTTTTAGTCTGCTTAACAGAAATCAAAAATTGTATGTTTTACAAAACATTTGGCAATTTTGTGGAGTCTTAAGGGTTTTTTACTGTTCATCAGATGTAATGCAGCAATTTTTCAAAAAATAAACTCTCCTTTCGTTTCCCGTAACGATGCTAAGGCTACTTGAAAATGGCTTATGTACGCATTTCGATTGCTCTTGCTGGAAAATTTCAATGTAAAGGTGATGGGGAATTGCTGATGCGAAATTTCACTACATTACGCCTCAACAGGGTCTTGCGTATCATATGCAGTAAGGACAGTCCTTGTACCGGAAGTCAAAGGGTGGCTACACTGCTCTAAGTTAGAGAAAATTCGACCTAATCATCTGAATAACGGACATTTAAAAATGCCAAAGAATAATTCCTTCACTCAGATCTCGATATTAATGAACATACTGTATCGTAGAAATTAAGATGCAATTGTTGTTTAGGGCAGTCTTGCACGTTTTACTTGAATGGCTGGGAGGGGGTGTTTTAACAGTCATATTTTACTTAATAAAGTAAACAGATAAACATTCAACATTTTTATCAAATCTCTGATGTTCTGAAAAATGAGTTAAGCATTACTTTATTCGCTTTTGATAATCATCAGATAAAAAAAACAAACATTTGTAGATTACTACTTGTTGCGTTTCTTTTGCGTGTCAGTATACTAAAATATATGCACGACGTAATTGCTGGGGCGGTTAGGTCCTCTGGGTGGAAACTTTATGACGAGCAGTTCCGCCTAAAATTGGCTATGAATCCTAGCAAATCTCGGTCAGCCGTAGATACAGAATTGTTGGTCATGTATATGACTGGGGGTCAAAATGTATACGCGTCGGGAACTCTAGGGGTAAACAAATGTTATGCATTTAATTTACTGGGGTTTGTGTGAGAAAATCATGCTCCTACACGCACATTTGTATAAAGTATGGTCACGATTAGTAGTAATATTTATTATTTAATCTTTAACCATGATCTCCCTCTTCCGCTTCTGTGTAAAACACATTGCCGTTTCACTTCACATTAAACAGCAACAAATTCTTTGATTGGATAAAATCTTCATTTTACATTCGGAAACTCTATGGTTTTACCAAATGATTTATGAAACGTCCTTCTCCGAGTTGTACAGAAAATACATTTTTTTTTATTGTATAAGAGAGACAAACCTCCGTATCGCGGTGTAATTACTGTCCACTATTTTACTTATAGATCCGTTAGTTTGGAACCGTCTCCAAGATTAGTAATGACAGCTCAGAGTGAATCACGGTCTCGTTCAACTTGCCCTTTTGTTTCCTTCATTTACACGCCCATTTAGTGTTAATTTCTAGTTCGTTATTCCTATTTTTGGTAATTTAGCCATAGTAGATTTTTCATGCAGGGATGGGTCAATTCTCTTCGGATTTTGCCTTTGGTAGAACTGGTTCTGGATTTCGTACATCTGTTAGGTAGACACCATTTTTGTGGCCCACAAGTAGGATAGGTCGTTTTTACATCATTTTTTATTGTAAAAACATACATTTAAATAGTCTGTACTGTTAACAAATAGAATTATTGCCAAAAGTCAATTTTTGTTATTTGCAAAACTCGTTTTTAAAATTCTTGATTTGTTAAGTCACTTACGTGACTATCTGAGATACAAAAAGGTTTATTGGTTCATAAGAAGTTGGTATAAAATGCGAAGTACTGTGACATTTTCATAGGATCATTTTCGTGATACTTATATGAAATTTTCTATATAATGCATAGGCATCATGTAGCGAAATTCAGTTACAAAGATAATATCGATCGACAGAAAGCACATTTGCAATAGGTAACACTTCCTATAAGAACGTCAGTGTAGATTTAAAAAAAATTACAGGAAGTGCATCCGCAGCCTTTATATAATGAATAGTAAGTGCACAGAGTTTTAGACAAATCTTTGCAATAGTCTCCGCGGCCGGACTAAATCAGGTCACAGACAGTAAATGGTGATTCCATGCAATAACACCCCAACCTCGTTTCTTCTTCTTCATATGAGTGAGAAATTCTCGAGAGGGACGTTAAACAATGTACAATCAAGTAAAGTACTGATCAGAATTTCTGATGTATCTTACTGGAGCGTGGTGCTTCAAGGAAAAAACAAGGTGAATTAAAAAATATCCATATTTACTAGGGATGGCAATCGATTGCAAAATTTCTAATCGGTTAACCGCAAAACGTTCCGACCGATTAACCGGTTAGTCGTATCAAAATAATTATACATTTTGACATTTTATTTTCATATAGACAAGAAGGCTAAAAAAAGACGTTAGAAGTTACATTCTGTTTATTATTTTGATCGGGGAATTTTTTTCACATAAGAGTATATTTTATTTTAATTTCAACAGACAAGAAAAAATTAAGCTTAGAAAACCATAAATATTGCTTGAGAAATCGGACAGGGATAATTTTCCAACGCAGATGTTAAAGAAGTTAATTCTGCATTGTCACAACAATCAAAACTATGTCTGAACTCTCACTTTATTCACAATTTACAACGTTCTTTCTAATAATAATTTGATAGATAACGCAAAATATCGACATACTATAATTAAAAGAGCTTAACGGCGATGTTTTAATATCATTAAAAAACTAGGAGACTTATTGTTCACAGAACAATAAGAGGTCTTTCCACCTTCTTTGAATTTTAAATTTGTTTTATATTGGACTTCTAAAAATTAAATTCCAAGAAAAAGAAACCAAAACTCCCTTAATGCATAGAAAAATTGAAAATTTAAAAAAAAAAAAGGAATGACCTTGACCTATGACCTTGAAAAATATTCAAGGTCAAAGGTCACAATGCAGTTGTCCCCATGCTTCTATGATTTATAGTTTTCAAGTTATAAGGTTTAATAGTAAGTACAAAAAACTTAAAGGGCAATAACTCATATAAAGGGTCATCAGATCCTTTTGTACTTATACAGTGAAGTAAGGCCTAAAGACTCTTAAGACATTAGTGAAGGTTTGGTGTCTCTACAGTCTACGGTCTCGGAGGAGTAGCGATAACAATGTTTTCCGCACAAGGGGCAATAACTTTTAAAACGGTTAATTTTAGGGGACAAGAGTGAAATCTTTGAAACAGTTTGAAGAGTACATATTAATGATGCATAGACATAAAATATATGTTTAAAGACAAAAGAGATATAAAAGAGCTAAATTTTTCATATTTGGAATGACCTTGACCTTTGACCTTTGCATGAATTTGAAGGTCAAAGGTCAATAAATCATATGCAGTTGGTCCCATGTCTCTACGGCTTGTTGTTTTGAAAATTTTTAATTTTTTGTTAAATTCAAAAAGTTTCAGGGGCAATAACTCATTGAAGGGGTCACCGAATGCTTTCGCAATGAATAGATTGAATAGTCCCCTTAATTAGTCAAAGACATTTGTGAAGGTTTCATACCTCTACGGTTTACGGTTTCAGAGGAGTAGCGATAACAAGCATTTCTTGCGAAAGGGGCAATAACTTCGAAAGGGGTCAAGGTTCTTTTAAGCAGGGTGAAATGCAATAATCTTTTAAAGAGTACATTCTTATGGACTATAAATCTTTTCGATAAATCTTCAAACAAAAAAACATGCGGCGGAAAAATAATAA
>PRKT01000921.1:40210-62989 GCA_003671525.1 Saccostrea glomerata | reverse complement strand
TGGATCATCTGTTTCAATGTTATCTGAGATTGTTTTCGGTGACGGTCGAGATTTAAACAAATCACTTATTTTTGGCTGGAAAACTTTCTTTTTGGGTGAAGATGATGGCTCAGTTAAATGATCGTCATTGAACTTGCGTTTTTGTTTTCCAGCTATGGTCCATCCCGAATCTTTAATATCCAAGAGGACAAAGTGATTTGGCTGAAAAGCTACATTTGGTGTATTGTCCAAATTCCCATCTCTTGACCAAAGAATACTAATAATATCAGAATCTAGGCATTCTTCTCTTGGGTTTATCAAGCCATGCATGAGAGGTCTAATACCGAAATTGCACTCAGGGTAGACGGCAAAAATGCGTTTTCGTAATAGAGAGCTAACTGCAAATATTTGTTGCAAACCTGACCAACATCCCTCTTTTAAGGTTCTGTTTGCTTCCTCTTGAACCGCAGATTTTTTACATCTTGTGTCATTAAATAATTTGTCAGCCTCATCAGAGAGTGTAAATGAAAATAGTGTATTCTGATCTTGCGTCATTATTTCGCGATGCTTGGAACTTTCAGTGAGTTTTGGATGATTGGCATAAAATTCTGAATACAAATGCAGTTCGCATGCTGTTGCTACTCGTAACGTTTTGCTTAGGGATTCATCACCTGAAAACAAGATATATATGCCGATATAGAGCATGAATATTTTTAACATAATACTGATCGAATAAAATCATCAAAATTATTTGATAAATTATACCATAATGATAATTATTTTAAATAATTTTATTACTATATAATAAATCGTTAAAGACTAGTCTCAAAGGATATGCGAGCTCTTAATATAAAGGGGAAATTAAAAAAATATTTATTATATACATATGATAATTTCAATTTTTGTTGCTATTTGTAATACTTGTACCCGATACTTGAATCAATCATTTAAAAATAAAATTGTTAATAACATATTAATTAAAAATGTTTGAACAAACTTCTGGTCTTTCAATTTCAAGTTATCTTATTACAGACTGCCCGACGCAAAAGTTCTGGGGGTCGTAACATAAAGGCTACTTAAGTCTAAGACCGTGCTTAAGTAGGACTTAAGTACAGTCTAAAACTTAAGACCGTAACTAGAAGCGTGCTAAGATTTGACAATCTTAGCAAAACTTAGGCAGTCGGAAGAGGTGACTTAAGTATATCTTAAATTTCTTATACATCTATTCAAAACTATTTTATGCTGATTTTCGGTGTTAAAGCAATCCTCTATTCATATTATGCATTAAAGAAAATAATAATTCCTGTTAAATACTATTATGAGAATTTTTTGCGTCGGGGTGGGGGGTTACTGATCAATGATTCCACTATTACTCTCAAGACATCGTACATGAAAATGCAAAATTTAATTTGGGGGATACCTCTGAAATTAGTGGGACCTATACCTAGATCGGTATAAATACTAATTCACTTATCATTATAAGTAAATTGAACACGTACAGTAATACCGGTAGTCTAATTCATGGATCTGTATGTTGACTTTGAAAATATGTGATGAAATTGATTTTTTTCAACATAGAAAAATGTTGCGGAGTAAGGGGATGATGACCAAAAAAACTAATAAAGACTGTAAATTAAAATAAATGTAGAATGACAAGCGCATATTTAGACAGGGTTTCCTAGAGTTCGAACGATTGATCAAGAGACAGAGCTAGGTGGGTGAGAGAGAGAGAGAGGGAGAGAAAGAGAGGGTAAATGGGAAAAAAAGATGTCCTGAAAGAATTTCCATTCTTGATGTAATTGTAAATAATTATAACTATTCCAATCTTTGCTTGCTGACATGGACTGAGACATCGGGGGGGGGGGGGGGGGGGGGGGATTTAAAATGTTTTGCACTTTTTTTTAGAATTTTAATTTCAAGTAGACAGACGTTCGGTTATTTTGTCATGTCTGGGAGAATAACAAAGCAAGTGAACATTTGTCAAAACAAAAGAACAATAAACGGTAAATGAAAACATCGCAGCTTCGGGGAATAAACAATAGTCATACATTTACAATGAACCACAGATCACCGTTTTGTGACCGCTCAGTATTTTTTCTGAATCAAATATGCTAGTGTATTTTACAGCAAATTAAATTATATCTTTAATACAAAATCTAATCTTACATATTAAGTAAAACGATAGGTAAGGACGTTAACTTTTATAAATATTTAATTAAAACGTAACCGAATCATTTTGTAGCAATATATCTGAATTAAATAAAAAAAAATACATGTGTATAGGGTGATTCATAAGAAGTATTTTGAACATAAGTTTGACTTAGCTAAGACCTTCCCAAGTTCGCTTTATGTTACGGTTTAAGACATACTTAAGTAGTACTTAGGCAGGTCCTAAGATTGTGCCTAAAACGTACTTATGACCCTACTTAAGTCAAAAACTTAGCAAGCTTTATGTTACGAGCCCCAGATATCTAAATTTTGTTGCATGTATCAAAAGCTTTACACATTTTTTTAAGATGCAATAATTGTTAACAGGTATCGATATATCAGAGAATATCTAGATTTCATTGTAGACAACGAGTCTAAGAGAAATATGCATTGATTCATTACCTGTCAACGCAAGTGAAATTGCATTAAAAAGGCAATTCCCGTTCCCAGTTGTCTTAATGGGGTCAAGCACACCATCCTCCCCTAGTATTTCCTTAATATCCCCAGGCAGCAGTGCACGGGCCAGGTTGTCCTCATCAGGTTTTTTTCGAGTTTCTTTAGAAGAGTTTGAGAGTTTACTCTCAATTTCCTTCAATGAACTTTCATAGATCGAATGGTTCATTTTTAAGTTAAACTTCGGAAAATATTATAAATTGAGTTAACTGAACTCACTAAACACAATCACGGCTGAATAGAGAGGTGTAGTTAATACAATAGGGAAAACCCATACAATCATTAATTTACAGGAGTGAAATTAGGGAGAGCTAAATGTAACATTTAAGAAACACATCACTGAGATCTAAGTCATAAATTTGATAACCCGCATGGGTAAATGGCATTAATTGATATCTTGAAACACGTTACAGGAAAGAACTGTCAACAGTTAGAAACTAACAACACATTCTATAATGAAATGAAACAATTGAACCCCAGCCATATGTAGTGTATATTTCATTCACGACTTTGAATTCAACATTTTTAGCACACAAAGTGTCTAATTTTATCTCATTTTTTCATAATTAGTTCTTCTTTTTTTTTCTTTGTGATCACAAAAGGGGGGGCCCGGGCCCCCCGGGCCCCCCCTCTAAATCCGCCACTGCACTAATGCAGTGGAGAAAGAAAAGAAAAAAAATGTTGTGGTGATAACATTTTATTAAGTCTGAATCGGAACTTGATGACTCGCTGTGAGAACTTTCATACTCATCATCTGGGAATGCTTGTCTGATCTTAATCACAACACAAGCAGGTAACACCACTCGGTCCATATCTTTCTTATGGTTAAACTTGGTAGGTTCTCATTTCACTCAAAAATTGCCTATGACCCAAGGGTGTGTCATGACCTTGACCCAAGGTCATTTGGGGAAGTTCAAGGTCACTGAAAGAAAAATTTCGTAATTTGTGTTTGATACATATCTTTATTATGGAAAAACTTACTTCTGAAAAACCCAGCGGGGGGTATTTTGTCCCGATTGGACAGTTCTAGTTTAATTTTATTTGTATTTTGGTCTCTCATATGCATTGGTTGATTTCCTAAAAGGAACACAACTTATTCTGTATAATCTGGTCTGTGTGAAGGCACACCCCCTTGACAACCAGCTGAATCATCTGGACATGTATCCATGCAATGCCCTCATATCCAGTCCTCGCGATCCATGAAAAATTCAAGATTTGATAAATGTAAATGTACCTCTAACTTCAAAAAGTAGCTCGATCTTACCTCATGTAAACAAACATGGCTGCTAGGTCCATGTATCAGTTATTACATCCCCTCGCTTCCCATCACTTCCGCCCCTACGGTTTAATTATTGAGCGGCAAATTTAAACTCATAAATAGCAACACAATTTTACACCCTAAGTTGTTTGATTAATGAAAAATTAAGTTATAAAGAATGACTAATTCTTTTCAGATTTTAAAGCGTCAACTGAACCAAAAAAGGTTATACTCGATAATTTCAGTAAATTGAATTGGGTTATTTATATACAAGTTCAAACCTCTACTTGCCTCATTGAATATACATTTAAATTGTGCATCGTTTGCCAAACTAACGGCTGGATTCACTTGAAGGTTGTAAATCCTTCTATTTTTCTGTCTTCCTCGTGTAGTCCTAATGATGTTTAAATGATCTATATATTAATTCAAACATTAAGTGTTGCAGCTAATTTATAATTCATATGAGTTGTTTGTGAGTACTTGTGTTTATTACTTAAGACGTTTATATAGATATAATCAAATACATGTATAGATAAACCACATGGCGTTATTCTTGAGTTCATATCCATTCTCCCTGCAGTATGGAGACATGATGGTTTTGTACTGTCTCAATTTATTACTTCATCGGCAAGGACGAGAAAATATACTTGATGGTTTTTCCTGACGGAGAGAATATTTATTTTATGTCTCTGTTACACCCCTTTCTAGGAAAAATATCTTGATGTTTTACTTTTCCATAGATTAACATGCTTATCAGTTTACATAATAATCAATGCAAAACATGTATTTAATTTTTTTTAAAAAATACTATAAAAATACAGAAAAGATATTCGTTTTAGTAGTGCCATTTAAATTTCAGCAAACTTAGTTTTATTGAAAAAACCATACAAAACACATGATTAACTTTAAATGTGTTGACTCTAAAATTCTGATCTGATATTTTTTTCAATATAAATCCAATATTGTGAAATCACTTATTTTCGTGGTTTTCGAGGTATGAAGAGACCCATGAATTCATATCCACCTTGAAATGCAATTTTTCACATACATTACCACTGAAAAATTCTTCAACCACCAAATCAAATCCCAGTGAACCAATGTATTTTCCTCTAACCACGAAAGTTTGACCCCTCGAAAATATGTGATTTACAGTATAATCCATATAAAATAAATGATTTGACTTAAGAATTTCATTATCTTTTTTTTTTTTTTTTAAATATTTAATAGACTCAGACTCACTCTTTATCATATATTACAAGACACATTCAGATTGAGTGATGGTAGCATTATTTGCTCTAACTGGTACACTTTGTTAAAAATGCGTTTTGGAAGTAAATGTCTCTGAAATAGCAGACACTGGATTTGTAGTTAAAACAGCTTGCCATAAATGATGATTGGGCCACCTTAAATATATTTAAAAGTTTGCCTTCTCCCAACTTAAAGTTAAATTACTGGGTCATAGGTTTGTTATCGTTAAAAAATTTAATATATTTGACGGGATGAAAGGAATATTCGGAAAAAAATTATCGCGTCCTAGAATGAAAAACATCCGCCATTTTTTAAGGTGGACTTGTTTTCTTTATATTGGCATTCTTATATTTTTTTGTTCACGTCTGTTGTTGATTTTGATGGTAGGGAATCTTGTAGAGATGAGGGAATTGGTGGAGCGCCTGCTTGGCTATGAGGGGGTTGGATCGAACGGATTTCCGCCACTTGGTCTCATGTTTTCGTAAGCAATAAAGAAATTAAACAAAAAATATAAGCGATACCATTGACGTAAACAGATACAGTCAAGATGAAATTATTCGAGGAAAATTATATTTAAATATAATGAATGAAAGTAATGAAATTCGGTTGAAACTCTTAGATCACAGAGAATTTTTTTCAATTGTTTGCAAGTGTAAAAAGATTCTGAAACTTTTATACCCCCGAAGGAGAGGGGAGTATACTATTTTACCTTTGTTTGTCTTTCCGTCTGCCCGTGTGTCTTTTCTAAGCAACTGCATGTACTGTGGCATATAGCGCGGCGGGTTGGAGCTTTGTCATGATGAAAAAGAAACTTCTGTCTGCTGGTCAGGCCGTTTCTTCCGAATGGTATTTGCAAGATCACACCAGATCACCTACTGAGTCACTCAGTTAACATATTGCTATCCGTTTTCGTCCGTCGTCATGCGTCATGTGTCGTTTGTTAACATTTGAACATTTCAGCTTCTTCTCTGAAATCACTGAACCAATTTCAACCAAATTCGATGTACAGTTGACGTTTGATGTACAGCATACACTGTATATGGGTGAAGAAGAACACTGATTGTGAATTTTATGGTCCCCGGCCCCCTGGGGCAGCCTTAGGGGTTGGGCCAAAACATCTTATTTTAAAAATTAATGAAATCTTTAAAAATCTTCTTTACTCCTGGACATCAAGCAGTTAAACTGTTGGCATGAATGCAATGAGCATTGAGTCCTCTACCAAAATTGTGAAATTCATGGCCTCAGAGCCAGGGGTACTAGTGCTAAGACGGGGCTTTATTGATTATACAGTGAAAATGCATTATTACTTGAAAATCTTCTTCTCTGCCCCGGGTTTTAGATAAATTAACGAACGAAGTACATAGTAATGATGAGCAAGGGTGCCTACTAAAATTGTGAATTTTATGGCTCCAGGGTCAGGGGTTCTAGTTTTTTTTTAAATATTCATATTGCTTAAACTAATCCATCAAATACAATTGCACACTCGTTTAACATCGTTTGACTCTCCAATGCAACCAATCTCCTTCGTACTTTCCGATTTGTTTGAACCGTCTACGATGGACTTAGGCCTGTGACGTAGTGTCGCGTGTAGTTTGGTGTTGAGGGAGTGACTATGCAAATGACCATGACACAAGACATTTACAGACTCGACTGCCACGCCTCTCTGTACAATAAACTCCTTACAAACGAAAGAAAGTACTGTAAATATAATTTACAGACGACTTGGAGAAGTGTCCGGTTTTTTGAGAAGACATACTAGTATACCATCTTCTTACATATTACTGTGACAATTAAGAGATTATTTTGTTGGCATAAGTATGATTATCACTTTCATTCCATTAGCATAATAAGCACAATCATCACTGTTTTTGTCATCATATTGTTCATCATGTAATTAATTTGAATGATTGATTGATTGATTGTATATTGTTTAACGTCCCTCTTGAGAATTTTTCACTCAAATGGAGACGTCACCGATGCCGGTGAAGGGCTTCAAATTTAAACCTATACTCGGCACTCGGGACCATTGAGCAGTGAGGGTTCTTTATCGTGCCAACGCCTACCGTGACACGGGACCTACGTTTTTAAGGTCATTTCCGAAAGACCCGTGACTTTCACTTCTAGTGCCGAGCGCTTGGCGAAGGAACAGTCACTACCTATGTTGACGTCTTAGGTATGAGTGGCGCCGCGATCGGGAATCGAACCCGGGCCTCCCGATCACGAAGCAAACGCTCTACCACTAGGCTACCGTGACCGGTAATTTTGAATGAAAATAATGCTTTATTCATTGTGTTCATTATAAAACAGATCTGAAGTAATTTCTTCAGAAACCAGTGTTACTACGTTCAGTAAACATGGTAACCATTTGACATAGACTTGAAGGCTTAATTGGTTTACTTAAAATGTTACATTATTTGGTGTTATTAGCATGGTTAAAGTAATTTTAACACTTAAACTCAATCAAAATTCAAACACTCCTTTGCAAAAATTCAATAAAGATTACCCAAATTGCAACATAAAAAAATAACTCATCTGAAATACTGTGGTTTCATAAATATTTATTGGATACTAATTTTTGTCAATGATGTAATGTATATTCAAAAAATTAATTTTTCACTGAAGTCTTGCATGTACTTATGTAAACATATTATATTGTATAATATTATTCCCTTGAAACTATGATTTTACTTAATCCATGAAAATTAATGCCAGCAAATATTAATGAAACCACAGTAGATGTAAAATAAAAACAAAATATTTACATTCTTTCCCGTTGCACTTAAATCTACATATAAAATGAATATGAAATATTAACATTCTTTCCCGTTGTACACTTAAATCTAAATATAAAATGAAAACGAAATATTTACATTCTTTCCCGTTGTACACTTAAATCTAGATATAAAATGAAAACGAAATACATGTATCTACATTCTTTCCCGTTGTACACTTTAATCAAGATATAAAATGAAAACGAAATATTTACATTCTTTCCCGTTGTACACATAAATCTACCATGTCTACTGTTTTTGCCTCTTCCCCGGCCTTTGCCTCTTCCTCTTCCCTGTTTCTTTCCTACTTCGGTTTCCTCTGCCATGCATATGTCTGCTCCTGATGTTCCTCCCAATTCTACCAGTCTTCTTTTTACTGGTTTTCTTTTTTCCCTAAGGAAAATCCTTGACTCTAAATTCAAAATAGTTTCTTTAAAAATAGCAACTAAATCCTCTCCGGCTGTAGGTGTCATCTTGGTAAGCTCAAGATGCTGTAGCTCCTTGGGGGGCATTTGAGAACAGCCTGGTAGAAAGCCCAAACCAGTGCCATGGACTCCTTTATATGGTGATGGCTGTACGACATTTTGTTTGATTTAGGCTTTGTTGATCTTTCTCAGAATTGATTCCTCTCTGGTTTCAATCATTGAGTCTTTGAAATTAAGAATGTTTTTATTTTCTTTGAAGTTATTTACTAGATCTTCACTCCCAGAAAAATGAACTTCACCTTTTTTTATCACAGCAAGATATTTGACATCTTTGTTGTCATTTGCAAATGCTATCATTTTCTCAAACACTTTAAGGCCTCTACTCAGTCTTTTTCTCTCCAGCCTCGGCTGCTGGACAAGTAATACATAAACAGGGCTATTAGAAATTTGAAATGACTAGCCCTGCTGACAACTACGGTTTTAAAGTTAGTGTCGATCCCTGGAAAGACTTGCAGCTGAAAAGGAGCAGAGAGATGCTCATCTTAGGGTATGATTGTACAAGTAAATGAGTTTTAATAACCTTCATTCATGCACATACAACTCATTTATGACCTGTTTATATACATATACATTATAACATGTATATATGAATTATCACAAAAAGTATCAACATTCTTGGAAACCATATCTAACCTTGAGGAGGATAACTTGAGGAACCTTGTTCAAGCAACAGGGACCCAACATTTGTATTTGACATTTTGAATGAGGCATCCCAAAATGAAAGAAGGTAAGGATACCACCAACAACCATCAGATGTGCATTCCTAGCTGGAGTTCCTGCAACCACTGCAGAGATATGCCATCCGTAATTGAAAAACTCTGCTGTGGATAGACTCCATTAACCCAGTAAGAAATTCAATTTACTGAAATACAGATGAAAGAAGTTTTAATTTTATTAATTGATGTGTATATAATAATTTATTCAACATTTATTATATTTTCAGGATATCCAAAGGGTCGTCCTTGATGACCTTGTTCAGATTGTCGCCCGGCGTTACCGTGAAGATATTTTGCTGCTGCCCCTGATACCAATAAAGGAAACATATATGCAGCCTACCGACAGTTTATACTTTGGCATCATGGTCACCTAGGCGCGATAAATCGAAGGGTGATACCCAGTTGTGTATGAAGAATAAGGGACTAGTTCCCAGATGCGTTCGACCAATATGGAGGTAACATTGGAGGACTAGGATAAAGTTAACAAGAGTAAACAACATTAGCCTAACATGTTATCAGTTTAAAATGACTCAACAAATTTTATATTCTAAAGTGTTTTATTTTAGATGTAGAAGTAATTGTTCAAAACATGTCAGTTGTCTCTTTCTTGTTGTAGAAACGTTGACTTCTGCTCTACAACAAGCTGTTCAGTGGGATGGGGTGGAATTAGCGCCAGATGAGATGACAATCTTCTTGGATCATCAACCTCCAGCACCACGAGTTGGTTCATCCCTACTTCATCTGACGCTCCTGACAACAGAACCTGCTCCTGCAAAGATGGGATATATGGAAAAATGTTCTTCTCTTTCACAGGATGATCTGACCATCTTCCACTTTTTTTGTTGTAACTCCACTCTTATCTGAAATGAAAATATTTTGTACATTGTGTATTATCGTTCATATTCTTTTGTTTCACTGTGGCATCATCTTTCTTGACAAGAACGTTTCTGTTTACCAGTAAATGGTGGTTATGGCCTAAAGCTTCAAGTCGATTCCTGCACCTAGTATATGAAGGTGGGTTGTAGGAGTGACGCTTGAATGCATATACATTCACTTCGTTTTGGATATTTTCCAGTTCTGCTGTGCTCCTATAAAAAGCAAGAATGTTTTAATGATTTATTAAACATACTGTAGTTCTTAAGCAATGTAAAAAATATGATCCAATATTTATCGCTTCTGATATAAAACTGACCTGCAGTTAAGATATAGTAAGGCAGATTGTTCGGGAGACGTTTGTTTAACACAATTTCCCGTAGAGCCACATGTGCTGGAGAATTCTTTTCTAACCACCCTTTAGTTCGTTCTTCAGTCAGTTGTCCATGGTTGCATTCGTTAATGTCACTATAGGGTGAAACCCATGTGTGAACATAAACTGTGTGATGGAGGATTCATATCCAATTCCCCTTGAGAATTAAAATTCATTTTAGATTAATTTATATATTCTGTTTAGTCCTTTCCCCCTCTTTTTATTTCTGCTAGTAGGTTTCCTAACAGGCTGTGTGTCGATTTTTATGGTTGTCTTTAGTCACTGTTCCTTCAATATCTGATGGGCTATTTGTTGTTTTGGTAACTTTGTCTTTTGGTCTAACTGTCTTATGTCTGCCATTTTTCATAACCTTTGTTTCCTTCACTGGATTGTTTGTAGCTCTTGGAATCAGCTCAGGTGTTTTGTCTTGTCTGTTTTAAGACTCTTTCTTCTGCTCCAAAACATGATTCTTGAAAGGTTGTGTTATTATTTCCTGGTTGATACCCTTTCCAGAACCACTAATGCAGTTTGAGCAAAAACAGGAAAGATTTCTGACTACAACTTCTCCATACTGGATACCTTTAACACAGTGGACCTTTCTTGTTCCAGGTAATGCTTTCCTAGGATTTCTTGATCTATTTCTCTTGATGTCTGACACATAGTAAAAAGTTCTGAGTTCATGACAGCATTTCTCATCTTTACCTTTCATCAATGACAATGATTTGCTACAATAGTCATACATGTCTTTTGCATTTGTTATAGTAACTTCTCTTCTTTCCACTGCCCTTCGTGTAGCTTGCTTAATAACGGCACCTAATCCATCACATGGACCCTTACCATGACGAGATCCAAAAGACATTGCGTTCAACTGAAAAATTATAATCTTCCAAACCACAAGACAAATCCATGAATGGTGCACGGGACTTGTATTGGGCACTGCAACCATCTGTAAATTGAACTTCATGATTTATTATTTGGTATTTTCTTTGATAAATGCTTGTTTACAGTTGACATGTAAGCATGCAACTGGCATCATGTTTGAGATCATCTGAAATGCAAACCATACTTTCTGTAATAATATCATTGCAATCTTTCTCTGGGCATCTGTAATTAGCTACTGTTGGATGCAATGTTACTTGCTGATATTGCCAATGGGTAGATTGTATTTAATCTTGAAGAAAGGTTCGGTAGTTTTCAGCAAAATCTGCAATAACTACAACCCATCTTTTGGTACTTCTTGTTTTATGTGACTGAACTATACTGCCAGCCAGCAACAAAAAGATGCAAAGAAACGGAGGACATTTCATTCAATAGTTCATCAATAAGTTGTCTTTGCGTACCATTCTTTGTCACTAATAGTTTTTTAACCTTGACATCTTTGTCTTTTGAAGAGGATACTTTTGTATTTTCCCAACGCTGCCATGTAACATTTGCTTCTTTGCTTTTTACAGAAAGCTAGGATCTGAGCATTGATATTCCACACTCATTGCATTTCCTTACAATGCAATCAATTTTATGAGACTTTCCAACCTTTGGGCAAAGAGAATCATTTTGTAGGTCATACACATCTTTATAATCCCTGGCAATTCCCATGGTTTTAAAGTATTTAGTTTCAACTCGATGTTTGTGCAATACTCGCAAAGGCACTGTCTTACTTGGGTTTTGTTTGCAGTTAGAACGGATTTAGGCCTAAGCTTTCGAAATGTACTTAGACTAATTTTTTTTACTATTCTCCTGTTCGGAGTACAACTCGTATGCTTTCTTTGTGGTCTTTGTCATAACTGATGAACAATGTTTTCTTAGAAACAGATTTTCTTGATGGCAATTCAAATATTGCATTTCTAGAAAAGTCCTGTATCATTTCACATTCAGTTTCTGTCAAAGCATCTGATCTTTTTCTATCATCTTTTTCCTCACATATGTAGGATTTGTTTACCAAATTCCTCCCTTCCAAGCACTCTTAAGATCCAAGCACTTACAGACATGAATCACTGCCCTCGGGAGAAAGATCTTGTTGGAGAAAAACTAAGAAAAGCTTTGCAGAATGTTTTTTCAGATGCATGCTGAAAAACTTGAAAAGTACATAGATCTTGGATCAACAAACGCAAACGAAAATTTAAATCAAACGATAGCAAAGAAGGCCCCTAAAGCTCAACACTACTCCGGATCAGAGAGCCTTTCTTAGAGAGTTGCCGCTGCTGTTGCCCCCCAAAACGAAGGTTACAAATACATTTTGTAGGTAAAGCTGTTTTAATGTAGTAGTACATTGCAATGGGCGGATCATTTTCCCGTTTCATAAATGGAGAGGGTGTCAGACCTTTTTGTAACAATCAAATTAACCAAAGAGTAAAAACACTTATGTATACCCGTATATAAAATATTCATGACAAAATATATTTTGAGTGTAAAAATTTAACCTTCATTTTTTTTAATTAAAAAGAAATAATCCGTATTACAGACATGAAATCTAAAATATAAATTAATATCTAAGCTGGGTGAAGATTTTGCATTATTTCTTTTTCTTCAAATATCGGTCTATATCGGATGGGGAGCGGGGGTATTTCTGTCTTCAAGCACCCGTGAATAGTATACCGATAGATATCAGTAGCTAATAAGATGATGTGGATCCCTAGTGTACCATGGTGTACTATAATTTACTATTCTAGATCATAATTTTATGTATAACTGTAATAATGGTGACATCTAATGGTGGTTGGACTTAAACCCATCTCATTCCACAATATGACAGTAACAAAGAAGGGAATACATGTACATGTGTAAGATGATAAATAGGAATGCCTATGAGATCATAGTGGGTGATATAGAAGGAATAAGGAAAAGGATAAAATTATCAGACAAATTCAACTGTGTTTAAATTGGTAAGCCGAGTGCTTGCAATGTTATAGTTATATAGTTAAGTTGTTCGTGCATGGTTTAATCATGCATTAATCATTAAAAATAAAGATAACCAGTTTCAATTTAGATTTCATGGATTTATGTCAAGATTGTGACTTTTTATTTGAATGAAAAATTATAAATAATGTCTCATTAAAGTTATGACAGTGTTTTGTTTCTCAGAAACAAATCAATTTTTAAATATACAGAATTTATTGCATAATTACGGTACCTTGACCCTTTGACCACAAAATTAATAAGGGTCTCCCTCGGGCCACAGAGAGTTGCTGTGTAAAATTTCAATGCAAAAGCACAAAGGCTACTAGAAAGTGTTACAGACAGACAGAAAGACACACGGACAGATGCACAGGTATTATTCAATATTCAGAGAACAAATGCTCACTGGATCCATATCAAAATATCACTTCAACATAGAAAATTCTATTCACTCAGGGAGTCGTTGACTTTTAAAGCATCATACTGGTGACCTTTCATACCAATTTTACATAGATCATTTTTTCCAAGGAGGGGTCCAAGGTCACTTTTAGTACAATTCACTGTTATCTTTGGACTTTCAGTAAGGTGTGGTATTCTTGATGCTATATAATTAGCCTCTAAAATTTACACAGCTTTCATTCATTGTTGAAATATATGTGGCTGGGATTGAAATTCAGGCAAATGTCAAACAAGATTACTTATATGAGAAAGACGTAAGGAATTAAGTTGTCTCATCATTCTTAACAATGACTTTAAGTCCCTGATGTTATTAATTTCTTAACCGATTAAAACCTATTCGCATTTGAAAGACACTAGTGCCCAGAATACCACGTCTTACTGAAAGTCCAAGGATGACAGAGAATTGTACTGCTTGGTTTAGTATGTACATTTAATACTCTGCCATGTCCAGGGGAACACACACAATCACCCCTAGACCCACCATGAAAATTTCGTTCAAGAAGCATCCAATAGAAATTATACCTGTATACTATGGAAAACGAGAAAAAAAATTGTAAGTGCTGAAAAAAATTATTGTGTAAGGGTGATTTTGACAGGTCGGTCAGAGTACATCGAACAAATAATTTTTTTATTTGACTTATTTAACATGTTTAACCCTTTTAATTATGAACTCTTTCAGATAATTAAGGAATGAAGCTAATGTCAACTTTTGTTATACGATATAACATAACTTGGGGCAGTTTACGTTTTATAAACCCCGAAGCTGTTTATAAAAAACTGTCCCAAGTTTTGTTATATCGTATAACATAAGTTGACATTAGCTTCATTTCTTATAATTTAATTTCAGTATAGACAATTAGACAATTTTTCCTCCAGTTTAAGGTTTCAAATTGAGCATTATTTTAAAAGTAACGTCAAGCAGAGTAATACGTTTTTGACGTAACTCATTGTGACGTAGGCAAGTTATGTTATCCAAAATATTATGTGTTCCTCTGAATGATTCAGCCAATGAAATAGCTTGATACAAGTGAAATTAAATTATTTCATTTTATAACCTTATTGATTTTAAAGAAACATAAACAGTAACCACATACTTATCTATAGAATAAATGTTACATTTCTTTCTCTTTTTATACGCCCGTCTTGAGACGGGACGTATTATGTTATAGGCTTCGTGTCCGTCCGTCTGTCCGTCTGTCTGTTAGCTTTTTCGTTTCCGGCTCATAACTTTAATACTATTAGGCCTAGGATTATCAAACTTTGTCATCTGATGCATCTTGGGTAGAAGGTGTGTCGCACACAAAAAGTAGGTCGCTCTGACCTTTAATTAAGAAGTTATAGCCAAATAAGGAAAAATCCTTTCCGGTCCAAAACTAGAAAACTATTAGACTCAGAGTCATCAAACTTGGCCAGTTTATGCATTTTAGGTAGAAAGTGTGTCGCGACATATTTTAAGGTCACTGTGACCTTTAATTTAATTTTTTTTTAAAAAAAAAACTTTGCTTCAATTATTATCAAATTACACAGACCCAAAAATGTAAGAGTGTTGCTGTATCCTAATTAAAATTATGAAATAAGGAAAATACTTATTTTTTCATCATATACTTTACAACAAATGTATTGTTATAAGAGAAAGTCCACCACTCCCATGGGTGTAATTATCAAGCACTGGTCAAGGAGAGTTTTGATAACAGAAAATTGCAATGTCAAATTAGAGAGAAATTAATGAGTTCAGTGTGAGGGGCTCTCTGATCATCTCTTGGGAATATGAAGCCTCTTAATTAGAATTAATAGTTTATGTCAGAAAATTTTGTTGTTAAAAGAAATAGTATTACTGGGTATTATGAATGAATGAAAAAGAAAGAAGGCTCTGGAAATGATTGGTCACTCTTTTAATCATGATCATCTTTTTTACTACCACAAATTAATATGTCATAATGCTAAATGATCATCTTTTTTACTACCACAAATTAATATGTCATAATGCTATATTTACTTAAGCTTTTTATGTTTTGTCTTAGTTATATGTCTTAATGAATGACATGTGAAAAATTTTCAACTATTTCACCAAGAAAATTTAGTTAATTTTTTTTCTTCTGGCTTGCATGCAGATCTCTTTTGATTTTCTTTTGGCGTTGGTGAATTCAAAACTTAAGTGGAATGTTTTATTAAATATGCACACAAAGATTTTGACAACACTTTCAATACTTAAAATTTCTTAATTAGAAATATCTTTTTAAAATTCAGAACAAGTAACCTTCTTATCTTCCAATTTAGATGGGTAGATGGAATAATATGTTGAAAGAAACGAAAGTGTGTGCAATTTATGTAATAAAAATCAGACGAATTTCTTTATTTACTGGAATGTAATGCATTATGTAGTATTCAAAAAATTTTTGTTGCAGAAATACTATACACATTCAGATATAAAATTCTGTAAAAGGTAGTGATCTAGAATTCTTATGAAAAGTGTGTATATTTATCTCCAAAATTTTTGACACTGTCTGTCCTCCTGTAATTTCTGCTCGTCTATAATTATTGTAAATATATGTACATCTTGTACCATACATATGGTTTTTGACAGCAATAAATGAATGAATTAATACTAAAAAAAATAATTGATTACTTTCTCTAATTAGCCAACTTCTGAAGAAAAGAATTTATTTGATGTGACAGTGTAACATGGCATTAAGCACAAATAATTTTACCCTTTCACACTATCAATGTTGAAGATTCCCATAGGATTAATTATTTTATAAACCTTTGGAAAGGAGATGCAAGAATTCCCTATTGACTTGATTACAGTTTTTTGATGCAGAAAGTTGGACAAGGATTTTTTCCCTTTAATCTGTTATTTGTGCATTTTTGCCTGGATTTTGTCACATATGAATTTTGTGCTACTGAAAAGAGCTCAAGAAATTTGAACAGAACACATAAATGGAAAACAAAAATCTATGACAAGGATTTTTTACACATTGCATTTATTTGCACATTTTTGCCTGGATTTTGTCACTTAAATTTAGTGCTTACTGAAAAGAAATCAAGAACTTTGAAGAGAACATGGAAAAGGAAGACAAAGAACTATGACTTGGTGAGTAGACATGATTTTTACTTGAATGAATTTTTTATTATTTATATGATTAAAAAACATCTTAACTCTTTACAACTTACAGAATTGCTATGCAACATACATTAAATCCTCGCGTCATAAAAATATTACTTTACCATTTCCCCGCAAGCACTTTATAGCGGGGTACCAATTTCTCTAAAGTTTAGCGTAAATAATATTCTAAAATGATATTTTAATTAGAAAATAACTTTTCTAATTCAAGAGATTCAAGCAAGTATAAAATGGTTTGAATTTCGCAATAAATTGAAGAGAAGATGAACTTTTTAAGGTGCGTGAAAATGCGTGATTGCGGGGAAACGGTAAATGCGTGATTTTGCGTTAGAAATAGGAAATGGCAAATGCGTTAAAATGCGTAACTGCGGGGAAGGGTGTTAATGCATTAGTCAGATATGAATCTGTTAGCGTTTATAGTGATGTTATTTTGCTGATTTTCCTTAATAAAATTTAACTTGTAACACTTCAAAAATTAATGTACCTAAATTAGTGATTTGTATATGTGCAATAATTTTCATTCAATTTTTTTTTAACATTTTTAAAAATCTGATGAAATAACTGATATTGTAAAGATAAGTTAACCATTTTTCATTGAGGCAAGTTGGTACTTCTCTAAATAATGACAAATTATCATCATGAGACATAGTCTATGATAGAGTTGCTTTTGTTTCCCTTTACCATCTGAGGCAGGTCAATTAAGATGTTATCAAATATTTATGTTTCAAACTTGAAAGAGTACGGTTTATTTGGAGTCAAGTTATATGATATATATGTGCTTTGGGATCCATATGATTAAGTAAAGGAATTATAATCTCTATTGCCCACCGTGTTCTCCTATTCTGAAACTGCATTTTAAAGAAGAAGAAGCTTGTTTGCAATTGACTTACTGGAATTACAAGAAACTGAAGGTAAGATACAATATACTTTTTTGACTAATTACGCATTTAGTTCTACACAGTTCAGATAAAAGTAAAATATGTACATAACATTTTAATACTGGTATGTGTACAGTGGACCCTCATTTATCTGGACGGTTTAGTTCCCAGTCAATTTGTCCGGATATGTGCAGCATCCAGATATCTGAATCAGCAATTAAACAAGACAAAATAACATTTAAAAATTTTGTTCCGATGAAAAATCGACCGGATACTGAAGCTTAAATACTGTGAAATTCACATATTGAAATGGCAAGACCTTCAATTAGCTAATAAAAGTATGTTATATAAGCATGAATTTTGGAAAGAGTGGGTCTTGACTTCATTTTATTTATTTATATATGAAAGGTAGTGAAAAATGACCCACTGTATATTAAAAATTTGGTTCATTTGCTTATTTTTTTCTAAATGGTTTTAAAATATTCCAAGTGCATAAACCCTAAATACAGGTTAAGTCAGAATTGTTTGTTTTTACAACATGTCATAATGATTGCATATGTCTTTGCTTATCCCTCCATGTTCTTTTTATAATGTGGTTAACATATTAATTAGAAAACAAGTTACCAAGGAGATAAAGAAAGTGAGAAAAATCTTACAAGACTCTACCAAAAAATTTCATATAAATGACTATACTAATATTAAAAAGTCATTTAGACCTTAAAGAAAACTACAGGTTATAATATTTTCTATTTTCAGTTATTGATTGATTGATTGATTGTATATTGTTTAACGTCCCTCTTGAGAATTTTTCACGTCACCGATGCCGGTGAAGGGCTTCAAATTTAGACCTATACTCGGCACTCAGGGCCATTGAGCAGTGAGGGTTTTTTATCGTGCCAACGCCTACCGTGACACGGGACCTACGTTTTTAAGGTCATATCCGAAAGACCCGTGACTTTCACTTCTAGTGCCGAGCGCTTGGCGAAGGAACAGTCACTACCTATGTTTACGTCTTAGGTATGACGCGGCGCCGCGATCGAGAATCGAACCCGGGCCTCCCGATCACGAAGCGAACGCTCTACCACTAGGCTACCGTGACCGGTTTCAGTTATTGAAATGGAGGCCCAAAATATCAAATCATCAACCCTGAAAATCAGTGGTATATTTGCCAGACTTCAGGCAGGGGTTGGAAAGTACAGCAAGGAGACAGCGTTTAAAGATTCTCTACAGGTGACCGAGGAAATTGAACAGTTTGCAGAGGCCATGGAAAGAGACAAAGTAGTTCTGAGGAAACGAGTTGCAGACCTAAGCAAGGCAAACTATAAGCTGAAAAAGGACTATGAGTTTGTAAAAAAGGAGAATGAAGCCTTAAAAAAGAAACAAAAGGAGATGGAGTTGGATTTATCCTCCTATGTTGAGCCTTTCGATGTCTCTGAAGAAAGTCAGGAGTTATCTGACAGCCAGGATGCAATTCCACCAACTCAAAATATGGACATTTAATTTGTTTGGTTAAAGATTTGAAAAGAACAAAATGGCACTCTACATTTGGATAACTTTTAAAAATTGATAAGTACAAGAATTTTTAAATGGTCACATGATAAATTTATGAATAAATTGCAAAATGATGATATATAATGCTTGATAAACTATCAGTTTATTGTTTTTTTAATTCTCAAAAAAAAAAATTGTATGCCTTCAATATACCATATAATCCCTATAAACCGCTTCCCCTATAAGCCCCCCCCCCCTTTTAGGTCTTTTTCAATTGTCAGGAAATAAGGGCCCCCTGCAAGTGATAAAAATCAACTAGAATCGTATCAAAAAAATGAAGAAAGTGAAAATGAAATTTGTCTATCATCCAATTTCTCAGTGGAAAATGAACACTTTAGCAAAATTTGGGTAAAGATCATAAAGAGAACACCAAAATAACCGCCCCTTTTTTGCAATTTTCTAAGCGCCCGGGGCAGTTAATAGGGATTATACGGTATATCAATTTTGTCAAATCAACTTATTATTTAAGAATTCTCTGTTTTTGTTTGTCAAATACATTAAAAAAAATGCCAACATTATTTTGGAAAAATGTGATTTTGACTCTGAAAAGTCAAATATTTACTAAATAAATACATGTATACACCTTTTTCCAATAATTTTCATTTTTGTTGTTTAATATTGTTTGATATACTGTTTCTTTCAATAAACTAAATGTTATTAAAGAAATAAATATTTCTTTGATTATTTTTTTTACTACAATTAGTTTTTTGATGTACCGTACGTATAAGTAGAATTTTTAGCGAGGATTTAATTCTGGCATTATTAGCGAGGGTGCCAATATCGCTTAAATTAATTGTGCCTTATATGTAGTAGATTCTTTAGATTTAGTGAGCATGTTAAAATTGCTTAAATTTTATCTCGCTTAAAATAAAATACCTGTTTTAAACTGTTTTAAAGGACAAATCGCTAAATGTGCATCTTGATCGCTAAAATTTCCACTTATACGGTATTAATGATTAGAATAGATATGTATTTTAAAAGAGATTTTAGCAGGTGTTTATAAAATGTTAGTCTTCAGTGAATGCAAATATCACCCAGGGTTGACCTCAACTTCAAAACAAAATCAGTTGCAGACATTAAAGTGTTCATTAGGCCTAATCTTCATTTGACAGAGAAAGATAAGCCTCTAAATTTTCCTCAGCAAGCAAGATAATCAACCCCAGGGGATTAATTGTACTGCTCTCTCATTCCTTTTCTTCTAAATTTATAATTAGAACTTTTTTAGCAATGACAGAATAACTGATTATCAGTTAAAATGAATAGCAAAAATTGGTTTAAAAAATTAGAAAATAAAGGAATAAGAATAATAAAGGTTATCTTTATATATACATGTATCTTGATTTTAGAATTCATTAAAATCGTAGCTCATTGTGTACAATATATATATTTTAACTAAAATAAAGTATGAACAATTTATTTAAATCCATATTTCAGAGAATGTACACATCATTCAAAATTGACTTTAACTTCAAAACAAAGTTCATTTGCAGACAGAGGCAGTACAGTAATTAATCTCAATGTGACAGATAAAGTTAATGCTTAAGATTTTCTTCAAGTAGAAAGTTTATTAATCCCAAGGGACTCAGTTGCACAGCTTTCATAGTTTACAATAGGAGCATTCTCAGCAGTTATCTCTTTTTGTCCATTCATTCTTATGCATACATGTAGTTAGAAATTTGAACTGGCCAATGATCCTAATGTCCGTAAAGGAGGAAATAAAATATGAACTAATGAATGAATGAGATCCATAAAATACTTTTAAAGACTTTATATCAATGGGAGGGGGGATGTTGGTTTCCATTTTGGACAGTTTTGATTCAACAGCATGAATTGAATCATTTAAAACTGAGAAATATATGTTTATTTTTGTGTCCTCTACTGGTAAGGAACACACTTCTCAAATGCAAAAGGATAAATAAATTGCATCATAGAAATAAATGTGTTTATTTTAGGGTCAAAATATAAGATGTCGAGTAGGCGACTCAAGGAAAAGGAGAGGCTTCGCAAAAGAAAAAGTAAAATTTGCAACCAAGTATGTGTTTTCATTCTTACTAAGTATATGCATGGTTTCCTCACCCATTTTAAAATAGTAATTAAATATTGATAAAAGCTGATGTGTGTCATTAATTATAATTCATTTCTTATACAAGCAAGTAATATGCTTTGGATTCCATACAACAATTTTCCCCATCACAGATAATTTAATCAGGCACTCACCCTTTCTCAAAAATTACATAATAAATGAAAATAGAAATGTTTGAGAACAAAATTTATCCACAATCTGTCAAATGATTATGATATATGATTTTTTCCAAAAAATAATTTATAGTACATGCATGTGTATAATGGTTTTTAGTTGTCCAGTCAAGATGACATTAACAGATCTTCAGTACAGCAGAAGCATGTACATCCTAATGTTATTACAGCAGCACAGTCTGGTTCTTGTAAAGACAAACCTATCCATTCCATAGTCACTGAGTCTCGTGGTAGTAAGAAGGTAAATTTTGTATTATTTATAAATCTTTACAGTGTTGCTGTGGTGAATGGACTTGTTGAATTTTGAAATGCAAGGAGTAATTATATATTACAAGTATTAAAGCTTTCTTGATTAAGAACCTAACAATTTCAACCAATAGCATACACTATTTTGTAAAAATATGTGTTAATATTTTCCCATGTTTTAAAGAATGCAGCCAACATTGAAGTGTTTGGTGTACCCATCAACTACAAAATACCAAAGACTGCGCAAAGGGAAAGAACTCCTTTTGGGAACACTGTTCATGAGTCATTACAAAGGGAAAGAACTCCTATAAGAAATTTGGATCTTTTGGAGAAAAATGAGCAAATGTCAAAAAGAAAGGTAAACATATTCAACAATCATAACAAAGATATTTTTCTATGCAGTGTAAATGTAAGAAATATATGAATATAACTAAACAGTACTTCTTTATACTTACTAATTTCTGTAAGTAATTGATTTTCTTGTAATGTCATTTTTTAATCACAGACTCTGTACATGAGAGAATTCATGAGAAGAAAGAGAGAAGATGTCATCTACAGGCATAGAGAGCAAAAAGAAGATTTAAAACGAAAACAACAAAAGAGGAACAAAGAATTGAAGAAGGGAAATAAAGATTACAGAAAAGCTGAACAAGAAAGAGACACACTTCGGAGAAAAACAGTAAGAGAAAATCTCAACTACAGGATAGCTGAAAGAAAAAGAGAAACATTACAAAGAAAATTGCATAGAAATAATCCAGAATATAGAATAGCTGAACAAGAAAGAGACACATCACGGAGAAAAACAACTAGAGAAAATGTCAGATACAGGACAACTGAAAAAAAACGAGAAACATTACAAAGAAAATTGCATAGAAATAATCCAGAATATAGAATAGCTGAACAAGAAAGAGACACATCACGGAGAAAAACAACTAGAGAAAATGTCAGATACAGGACAACTGAAAAAAAACGAGAAACATTACAAAGAAAATTGCATAGAAATAATCCAGAA
>PRKT01000921.1:5976-34287 GCA_003671525.1 Saccostrea glomerata | reverse complement strand
CAATATACAGGTTTTTAAGTGGGGGAGCAGGTGTTGGGAAAAGTTTCCTTACTAAAGCAATTTACCAGACAATGTTGAAATACCTAAACAAAGAAGCTGGAAAAGATTTTACGACTCGGAATATACTTCTCATTGCTCCAACAGGGAAAGCAGCTTATCACATTCAAGGGAATACAATTCACAGTGCTCTTAAAATTCTTCCAAATCAAAGTTTGACTTACAAACCGCTATCATCGAGTTCTCTTAATACCCTCAGACAGCAAATTGGAAATGTTCAAATGATATTTATGGATGAAGTATCAATGGTAGGGTTTAGAATGTTGAATTGCATCAACCAGCGCTTGATGGAGGTAATGCAATGTAACAAACCCTTTGGAGGAATTTCATTGATAGCTGTTGGTGACTTGTTTCAGCTAAAACCAGTCCGAGACTCGTACATATTTTCCACACCCAGATCCGATTACCTACCATTAGCAACAAACATTTGGACAGATTTATTTAAAATGTTTGAGTTGAAAAAAATCATGCGACAGGCAGAGAGCAGACACTTTGCAGAGCTTCTGAATCGCTTAAGGGAAGGCAATCAAACAAAGGAAGACATCAGCCTTTTGAGGCAGAGATCAATAGATAGGGGATCACCTGAATACCCTCTGACAGCATGTCATCTGTTTGCTACAAATGAGTCTGTAAATACATTCAACAGTTCTGTCATCCATACCTCTCCTAATCCTGTATATACAATTCATGCCAAAGATAGGGTGGTTGGATCAACATCAGCAGAAATGACCAGAAAGATCATTGACTCGTTCACAAATTCAAAGGAGAAAAACTCGCAGCTACCTAATATTTTACAAGTGGCAAAGGACATCTATTTTGAGTTGACCGTAAACTTAGATACAACAGATGGTCTTATTAATGGAGCTTCCTGCAAAATTAAAATCATTGACATCATGGAGAGAGAATCACAAGCTTCTGGTGTGATATGGGTAGAATTTGATGCACCTTCAACTGGAGCCAAGTTAAGAACAGACAGTAGAAGGCTTTATCGCTCATGCCATCAAAAGCAGTGGACGCCAATACAGCCAGTACTGAAGCAATATGCTGCTGGACATAAGGGTCAAGCACAATTACAAAGGTTTCAGTTTCCACTGAGAGCAGCCCATGCAAAAACCATCCATCGTTCTCAAGGGGATACATTGTCCACAGTTGTAGTTGATCTGACAACAAGAAGAAAGGTTGATCATATGCATTATGTTGCACTAAGCCGTTGCCAGTCTCTAGACAACCTCTTCATACTCAACCTTCAAGATGACAAAATTAGTGTAGACAAGAGTGTTCTAGAAGAAATGAAGAGATTGAGATCATTGCCAATAGAAATGGACCTTAAATTTCTATACAATATACCACAGTGTCACAAAATTGCTTTTTTAAATGCACGGTCGCTGCATAGGCACATGGAGGATGTAAGGAAAGATCAAAACATCAATGCACTGGACATTGCATGCTTTTGTGAAACAAGATTCAGTCACAAAGATGCACTAGAAAGTACTTCTATTGGAAATTTTGACCAGTATAGAAAAGATTATGAAGACGTGAACTGCCAGAGAACAGCTTATGGTACAGCACTGTATATGAGGTACCCTGTGGACATAGCTGAATTCCGCCACGCTCTCCAAGGAATTGAAATGCTGATGTTTCAAAGTGAGTTTATTGAAGATGTAACATTTGTCATGCTGTACAAACATCCTAAAACACCTATTGAGAGACTATGTGCATTTCTGAGGACAGTTCAAACAGAATATATCAACACCACATATTCTGTGATCATGGGTGACTTTAACGTGAACTGGGAAAAGCAATCCTCAGAGAAGACAGCACTGGAAAAACTACTTGTTGAAAACTTTAGCTATAAACAGCAAATTTCGTCTCCTACAAACGACCATGGATCAACAATAGATCTCATCTTCTCAAATGTTCCCGGTGACAGAAGTCCAGAATGTGGAGCTATGGAAGTTTACTACTCAGACCACAAAATGATTTGGTTAGCGTGCAATTAAGGAAAGGCATGTATTACCAATATGTTCTTCTTTAGCCAAAAGAATTCCTTAACTGGAAACATGGTAATACTTGAAGTTGCAAAAAACAAATGTTAACCAAGGTTTTAAAACACTTAGTAAAGAAATCATACAATTGTTATATGTATATAGTATTTTGGTCACTGTTCAATATTTAATACATTTTTTAATTTTGAAAAATGCAGAAACTGACACACACTGTATATAACTGAAATGGTGAGATTAAATTATCATATTTATAAATTCCCTTTAATCTACATTGTTTGCTTGAAAGTAGGATTAATTTTACAATTAGAACTTAAATCAGTTTATTGAAAACATTTTAAACATAGTGATTTATATGCTTTTGAACAAAAAAAAACACTGTCAACATCTTGAGGTAATATTATATATGACCTTAAAGAAGTTCAAGTCCTTATATCAAGGATGACATGACTTTATCCATGCACACTCAATTAATATGAGACGGGCGTATCATGTGCCGTGGCGGTGCACTTTATATGGAAAACGAGTGAGTACAGCTAGAGGACACCACCCCCCCCCCTCACCCACCCCTCACGAAATATGTTCTTTTTGTAATAGTATTTTGTTTTCCCTAAACTATTCTTAAAAATGATTTTAATTTTTTATTTGCTTGTCATTTTTTAATTTGCCTTTTCAATTTTATTTCAGCACCTTTTCTTTGAAGAGCGATGCTTCGACTACATGCCTGCTATGTAGAATATCTTGAAAATGTGATAAGCAATCAATGGTGCGACATGTTCCACAAATTTCTAGGGACTATTTTCTAGAGTTTTGACCTTCAAACACTTGAAAAACTAAGTTGAATTAAAAAAAAAGCATTTAGACACATTGTCATTTACAACATTCTTTTACCTGATTACCGGAAATTTAACAATACCTGCTATTAGGAAAGATAACTCGTGTTAAGAACAATAACTCGAGTTTACGGGAAGAGAGATATTGGAATCGCCATGTCCGTCTGTCTGTCCATCCGTCTGTAGACAAGATTTTGTCCGGACTGTTTCTCAGAAACTGTTGGATGGATTTGTCTGAAAATTTATACGCTTATTATTCACCATATGAAGGTGTGCACCTGGGATTTTCATCATGATTGGATGATTTTTCTGCATTTTACAGGCGTTTTTCCTTTTTATTTTGTGATATTGTTTGGCTCATAACTAGAAAACTATTAAACTTACAATCATCAAACTTGGACAATTTATGCATCTTGGGTAGACGGTGTGTCACGACCTATTTCAAGGTCACTGTGACCTTTAATATAAGTGATTTTTTTTTTTAAAAAACTAAGTCTTGAAAATTTTGAATTTAATAATCCTAAAAAATGTAAAAATATAGTTGTATCCTTATTAAAAAATGCCAAATTTAGTAAAAACTTTTTTTTCCATCATATACTTTACAGCAAATTCTGTAAAAAATGTTAATGATTTGAGAGGAATTCATTTTGTCCCATGGGCATAATTATCAAGCACTGGTCAAGGAGAATTTTGATAGCAGAAATGTGCATGTCAAATTAGAGAGAAATTAATGAGTTCATTGTCGGGAGTTAACTGGCAAGGGCATCATACAGTATTATCTTAATTTATCTCTTGGGAGTTGGGCAAAAAGAAATGGCCTTATAGTCGCTTGTGTTAATGAAGAGTTCTTGATGGCTGTAGTTCAGATAAAGATCTTTCAATTGGTGTAATGTAATTAAAACAAATTGATGTTTTAGTGTATGACTAAAACTGATTAAAACTGAATTAGTATTGTATAATATAATTAAAATTAATTATACATGTGTTCATTGAAAAAAAAATACATTTCAATTTTTATATATTTGCAACAAATTGCAATCATGTCTCACTTAGAATAATTCTAATTTTTGATTTTTTTTTAGACTGTAGCATTTCCATTATTTCAGAAAATATCCAATAAACAATTTAAAGCTGCAGATGGATATTTGTTAAGCTCTAACACAGCCAGTTTAGAATTATATGATGTACGTATTATTTGTTTTAATTAATCCCTACACTGTAAGTCTCTTTAAGATGTATGTAAAATATTTTAAACCTGATAAGAAATGGAAAATAGATCATTGAAATCTGTGTCAATCTGTTAATCAAGGTTACTTGATTTTCTTGCACCCTAACCAATTTATGATTATTGAACAATATTTGATTGGCGTATCATGCTGTGGCGGGGCACTTTATTAGACAAAAGTGAACACCTATTACTAGATCCATAAAATATTTCTGAATTGGCACCTACTCTGAAAAACCCAGCCGGGGTATTAGTCCCTATTGGACAGTTCTAGTTGTAACTGGTTTACTGGTTTTGAAAGAAAATAATGAAGTTGACAAGTTGCATTAACAAAAGCATAAAAGGCTACAATTATTTTCAAAATTCTGGATAGATAAAAGTCCTATATTCCCTGAGACGACCAGTGCATCTAAGTGGCTTGGGGGGGGGGGTGTCATCACTGCATAGCTGAATGTAACTGCAGAGAAGGACTGCTAATTCTTCTGTTGAAACGTCAGATTGGTTCTTTCTTGAAAAATCAATGGTCTTTCACTAAAGTTTCATACTTGATCATTTTCCCGGAAACTACTCCTAGACACCTTGTAGTGGTTAAAGAGAAACTCATCGAGTTCAATTTTCACCCAGGTTGCAAGAATGGATGTTAGATTAATGGTATATTTTTCATTTCCAAAGTGTATAACATTTCATTGAGTAAATGTAATGAATTACATAATTGATAATCAATTATTTTTCTTCTTTTTTTTCAAGTGACTGTGAGCAGTCTGTTTCATTTGGAGCTAATGTTGTCTTTTAAGAGCCCTTGTTTTTTAATGTTATTTTTTAAATAATAAAAAAAACTATTCAACATAGGTGTTTATTGTGTTGTATACATTATTCAGTATAATCAAGTTAACCTTTCAGAAAAATAGTTCAATTAGAGAGTCTGTTTGTAATCATCATTCTTAATTCTTTTAATGGCCCTTATGCATCTTGGTCTTCTAACGGCATTGGATTTACATCCTGATTTTCATCTCGGTCAAGGAATTTTTCTAGTTCCTCTCCACTGCAAATGCACACGTTGTGAAGGATGCATGCAGCCTGTATAACTTCACAAGTATTCTTAATTTTTCTATTATGAATGTATTTAAATCTTCGGAAACGACCTTTCAGCAGTCCAAATGCCCGTTCAATAATTTGTCTCTTGGATGGGAAACATTTGTTAAAATATGTCTGCTGTCTGGTAAGATGTCCTGTATCTCTGTAAGGGGTTAAAAGCCAGACTCTTAAAGGGTAAGCTGCATCTCCCAGCAGGTGAAACCGGCCAAATTCACATTTTAGGTAACCTGACTCCCACACGTCGGAATTTTTCAATACTTTGGCATCATGGACTCTGCCAGGCCAACCGATATTGGTATGAATAAATTGTAAATTGAAAAAGTAATTATATCATATCATTACATTAATTGAAATGTGATAGTAAAATATGTGTGTAAAAATAAACTTTACAGTGATTTGTTTATATGCTAAATATTTGAATTAAGAGAGATAACACTTAACTGATTAATTTATCTTTTGTACATCAAAATAAGTAAAATAGAATACACGTATACATTTGTTATTATTTCATGTGATATTCATTGTTATTGTTTTATTTTTATAGGGCCATTCATTTATTTCCTGAACATCTATAATATTAAATGTATATGAACCGTTAGACAGGAGTTTGGTTATTAATTTCATCCTACATATAAACCACCCCTGTAACACTAGGATACTGGCCCATAAAGTTGGTAAGATTATAGAGGGAAAACGGCGTCTTACGCCGGTTGACCCCGCAAAGGGGAATAGCTTTTGTAAATGTGAAAGTCGTCTATGTCTCGGGTGCCACGCATGTAAAATTTAGTCCCTCCCCTTACCGGAGAAAACGGTACGGTTAAAAATGTTTTAGTTATAGCCCAATTTGATCTGTAGTGGAGCTGTATATTTTAATTAGAGTTATCTCTCTTGGATCTCGGATGGGGTGCGCGGTTGTCATTGACAACCGGTGCTACCGTCTGGGATCCGGGCGTTTCTGTTCCGGGATCATCGTTCACTTTGCTTTTCTAATTTCGAGATATAGACGTTTGCAGGAGTTTGTCTCCTATTTATTTATTAATCTGCCAATTTATAACCTTGCTGTTATTATTTCCATTGCCGAATTCATCTGAATCTATCTATAGGTAAATATCACTACATTTCCCTTGCATTTCATTGCTTACTTGGATTATTTTGTTATTTGTTGATTAATCAAATGTAATTTATTAAATAAATCAAAGTCATTTATCATATCTGAATAATTGTTGCTGTTCTTTATAGTTACGATCTAGTATCTCGTGATAATCCGGGATAATTTTAAGTGGACTATTACAGACCACTGTTACAGAAATTTTGGGGGCTTCGTCCGCGGGATACTAAGATCATGACGTTGTTTTGTGAATTCATTTTTCTGATTTCAAATTGAATGTCTTTTTAGAAAGAAGTCGGTTCACTTTATACATAAAATGGCCCTGTAGATATACCAATTAATTGATCAACACTTGATTTTCTATTTGATGCATTAAAATAAAATAGAGACTTGGTGCTTTCATATCCTATTAAAAAAATTCTCCTCAAAGTCCAGGTCTTGGAGAACTGGCTTTATGAAATTGCAATGTCCTTGAATTTTTAGGTAAACAGGTATAATTGAGTACTTTCAGTGAAGAAAAATAATATGAGCGCACCCTCTGATCTAAAAAATAAAACATGCCCATGAATCCTCAGAAACAGTTCTATCATTTACTAGTTGCATATTTTAGATCAGAGGTTGCGCTCTATATCAAATATCAAAAAATAACTTTAAGAATTGGCCGTTTTTGTAGACTTTTTCGGAATATGAGGAAATTGACGCATTTCGTGACGTCATAGTGCATTGACTAGCCAGAAAATGACGTCATATTTTATAGAACCGCAGTCACCAAAGATCTAAGTGATATTTTAATGCATTGTTAACTAAAACTATGCAGTTTCAGTTTTTCAGAAATTCACAGGGCCAAATAAGGCAAAAGTGAACCTTGTTCTTTGTGTGTTATTCACATTGTATGCAATCATATTACAATGGCTTCACGTTTATTTTCTAGCCTTACGGCTCTTAGTACAAGTTTGCGAAATTTGTTTTCGCCTACAAATATTGTAGAGAATAATTTGACACAAAATGCAAACAACAATGATGTTGTGACGGAAAACGTAAGTGAAAGAAAGGTTTTACCTTGTACCTGTTCCTCCGAGGCTGCGAAATATCAAGATCAGTTTCATGACGCTGTTGAATTTCAGAATCAAATTCACACACATAATAACAGACATAGAGGTTTTTCCTCATATGAAACTCAAAATCACCATCGACTTCAGTCACCAAGAAACAATATTTGTCAAAAACAGTCAGAGACTGAATTTTCTCCAGATTTTCATTTCAATGGTTCACATGAAATTCTACACAGTGAGAATTTTCTCTCAGAAAATCCAAATGAAAGTGAACAATCACATGTTTTTCAAACATTTACACCACAGCAAATAAATAATTCTGACCAAAACACGAAAAACTATGCAAGGTTTCCTTCAAGTCAACGTGGTTTGTTCCACACAGATCCGACAACTTTTAGTCACGTGATCAATAGGGGTTTCCCAAGGAATGCGGAAGCTTCCGGTGTACGATCAATTCATTCCCCGATACATTCAACCCCATATTATGAACCGAAAACTGAATTACCAGAGATCTGTTCTCAAAATCAGTTTAATGTGTTAAGAAGAGAAAGAGAACCTGACAAATATGACGGAAAAAATGTTGAGTGGCATGATTATTTACGGCATTTTGATCAAGTTGCTCTATGGAATCGATGGTCAGATTCGGAGAAAGCAATTCAATTAGCTATGTCGCTACGCAGTACCGCGCAAAGAATTCTTAGCGAGTTGTCACAAAATCAATTGTCAAACTATGAAAGTCTTAAGTTATCTTTAGCACAGAGGTTTTGTCCCTCTGAAAGAGAAACCGCACATAGATGCGAATTTAGAGCACGTAAAAGACTTAGGGGAGAATCCGTGTCAGACTACGGGTACGCGCTAAATCGTTTAGCGAACCGTGCTTTCCCAAATATACCAATGTCCAGTCGACAAGATTTGATTATTGATCAATACATAAGTGGCCTTGGTGACCTTGAAATTAAGAAATACGTGCAGTTTGCACATCCGTCTACTTTAGACAAAGCTATTTCTTTAGCAGTGGAGTTTGAGGCGTTTGACGGAGCGCATAACAAGACATTACTCAAACCGCGTAATTTTGAACAAGATTTTTTCTTGAATCAATCTAACGTCCGAGCCGTACAAAAAGAAAGCGTTCAGAAAACTCCCAACTCTTATACGTCAGATGAATCAGTTTTGTCTGAAATCACAAAAACCATGAAAGAACTTCAGTCTACGAATTAACGAATTAAAACGTGCTAACGAATCCAGTTCAAAGCTCAAAAATACCGTGAATTTAACCATCAGGTGTTATACCTGCGGCAAATCTGGCCACATTAGTCGAAAATGTCCAGAAAGACCTCACAATTTTCCACAGCAAAATGACAAAGCTAACACATCGCACCACTTTCCAAAGAATAACCCAAACGCCGACGGACTGTCCTTGCGACCGGAAGTTCAGTCCATGAAGTATTAGATGAATCTCCGAAACGGTCACCGGGAAGCATTCGGTTATCGGCCTTGACAGGTTCATGCTGGTTTGCTAATGTTTTAATAAAGTCATTATGTATGCAAATGTTGATTGATACAGGGTCTGCCGTTTCACTCATTTCAAAAGACATTTTAGGATATCTAGGTCTTTGTGATCAACACTTACAAAAAGTGTCTACCGAACTTAAAACTGCAGATGGGGAACCATTACAAGTCTATGGTCAAACTGAAATTACTTTGGGTTTGGGAAAGAAAGAGTTTATTATACACGTAATAGTGGCAGAATTAGGAGTAGTATAAGACGCCTAGCTAGGGCGGAAGTGACGTCATAACCCTAACCCCCTAACCCTAACCCTAGCCCTAACCCTAACCCTAACCCCTAGCCCTAACCCCCTAACCCTAACCCCCTAACCCTCTAACCCTAACCCTAACCCTAACCCCCCCTAACCCTAACCCTAACCCTAACCCCTTAGCCCTAACCCTAACTAACCCTAACCCTTAGCCCTAGCCCTAACCCCCTTAGCCCTAATCCCCTAACCCTAACCCTAACCCTAATCCCCAAACCCCCTAACCCTAACCCTAACCCTAACCCCCTAACCCTAACTCTAACCCCTAACCCTAACCCTAATCCTAGCCCCCTAACTAACCCTAACCCCCTAGCCCTAACCCTAACCCCCTACCCCTAACCCTAGCCCTAACCTATTCCCCCTTAAATACTGGAGTTGTTTACACTATACGTAGGTACTACCTTTTTTATGCTGACAATACAGGTAAAAAAAATGCGCCGTGTGCAAAAAAAAAAACATTGCAAGAATGTGATTATGACGTCACGCATTCACAGTCTAGCTTCATTTTTGGAAAACCTCATGACCAAGAAACAAAAGTGAAACTAACACAGAATTTGATTTTTCAATTTTTATTTAGAATGAAAATACATACATACAATTTACATTTTCTGTTTCTTCTGAGCCTTCTCACTGGTCAGGGGTCTTTTCCTTTTGGTTTCCCTAGGTTTTTTTTCTTTAGTTTTTTCTATGTCTTTTATCAATACATAGCATGGATCCATCTGTTTCTTACTCTCTCCTGATCCCCCCTGGGTCCCTTCTTCTTTTTTCTGGTCAGTGTTTTCTCCTTCTTCTCTCATTTTTGTTGTCTTTCCCGTGAATGACTTTATGATTGGGGATAATAGACCACTAATGTAACAAAATCCACTGCTGATGTAGCATTTCAATTTATCCAGCTTTTTATCATGATCACTCTCCTTCTCAACAATATAATTCAGCTTGTTGTCATGATGACGCACTTTCTCAGCAATATAATTCAGCTTTTTGTCAAGATCACTCATCTTGGTGTTCATATCATTCAGTTTGTTATCCAGAGCAGATAACATGTTCACAATTCCGTCTAAAGTGGTGTTTAAAATGCCCATATCTTCTTCTTTATTCATGTCCTCATGAAAATTAATCATGTCCAAATTCAAATCCAATTCCACGGCGTCTTTTATTAACTCTGTCATGGGAGCTCCTACGTATCCTTCAGGTGTCACATAATACTGGGAATTTTCTGAAGTATTCATCCTTGCTTTCTTTTTTCACCTGTGTTCAGTGCTCACGCAGAATGATCAAATTTGACAGTTTTTTGCTTTATATACCTGCTATGAGCCGTGTGCAAAAAATACCTAGGCTTTATATACCTGTTGCATCACCTGTAAAGAGGGCCGTGTGCAAAAAACTTAGGGCCGTTTGCACAAAAAAATACGATAGACCTACGTTTTGTTTATGTACACAGGTAATACTTAGGGACCCTTTGCAAATATACGTTTTACCTGCGTGGGCTATAAAAATGAGAATAAAATTTTTTTTACTGTGATAGAACATAGATGCGATGGAGAAAGTATGTATTTCAATACCTGGGAAATTTCACACATAGGTTAAGAAATCCGTGACTTTTTTAATACCTAAAACCTCAAAATCTACGAATGATTAGACCCCCCACACCCCCTTGGATGCAATGAATAGCATATACAAAATACTATTTTTAGAGGAGGATTTTTCAGTTAAGAAATTTTTTGTTTTAGTTTTTAAGAAAATAAAAAATCATGTAAATATCACTGTTATGTTTATTGTATGACATCATCTTGAATTCTTTTTGAGACGCGCAGTGTGTGTGTGTATGGTTTTTTATCAAACATAAAAAATCTAGAGTAGATCATGATCTAAAAAGTAAATACGAATGATTTTCAAAGCAATACGAATCTTTTCATGTCAAATTTTCTTTCATAAAACATCGGGTGACTTAAAAAATCAGGGAATGTGTAGGTCCTACGTTGTTTACACCCCCAGTGTCACTACAGTGTTCGATTTTGGTAAAAAAACAAACGATCATGACTTGTAAAGGCTCTAAAAAGTAAATACGAATGATTTTGAACCTCATCACATGTTATTTTTCTTAAAATATCATTCAGATAAAGGGTAGATTCTAAGAATCCTTATGTATCTCATAGTATGATTTTCTGAACATCCGTGACCTCTGACCCCTCGTTGTGTCTATAGGTAAACCTATTTGAGCTTGTTTTTTATCCTGATCATGATTCTTTTGAAATAAAAATTATATTAACACTCTTTCCTAAGTCCCTTCTCCCTAACCCACATGAGTTTTCCGGGTCTCACCCTCTAAAAAGACTGCAAAGGCTTATTTTATACACTCGGGTCACTGGATTTCACCTCGTCGCTTCGAGGTTTTTTACTCATTTCTCCACGACGGATGCATGTCATGTATCCATTCTAGTATGAAAAGAAGCAGGACACTTATCTTGTTCAGACCTGTATCCTGCTGAAATCCTACTATGAACACCTACTAAATAATCCATGAAAAGATGTAGGTCCCAAAGTACAAAACACACACAATTTCGGTTCGCCATGAGATTTCGGCTCTCGCCATCCAGGTGCTCTCTTTAACGTCCGTCACTTGTGCATAAATACAGACGCTCTCCAGTAGTCGGCGTCATTCCTTTGCGGTTGATTTTGGAAAGAAGTAAGAAGTAAAGAAGAAGATGAGTCAATTCCAAGAAGTTTATCGGGTCATCCCCGGGATTAGTATCGAGACGGTGGTGATCGTAAGAAGGATAGATACTGGGGATGAATTAAGCAGGTACAATTTTATGCAAGTAACGGCCAACACGGAGAGAGAGACAGGCAGAAGAAGAAGAAGAAGCCAGAGGAGCCAGCTTTACACCACCAGCAGAAGAACACCATCCAGACTCCCACCGCCGCCGCCCAGACCTACAGCCCCCCAGGTACAGGCCCGGAACCAGGGGCGGATCCCCACCTGGGGGTTGCGTGCCCGAACCCAAAGGATTTTCTGTTCTTTGTGTATGGGGGAGAGTGAGGACAGTAATTTCTATTGTTCCCTCTGCATGCAGCGGCCCTCGTGTACCTTATGTGCGGCTCGTGTGGTGGAACAGAACCTGCCCTGTCCCCTGTGCAGAAACGGAGTCCGGGTCCCCGTTCCCCTCTCCCGGAGGTCCGAGTTTAACCCCCCGGACAGTTCGTCAGACGACGACGAAGAATCCGTTGGCCACCTCGTCCAGCAACTCTTGGCTGCCTAGAGAGTCACATGGGACCCTTTGAAACCAAAATTCCAGAAAAAACCAAAAAAATCAACAAAATCAACGAAAAAACCAAAAAAAATCAACAAAATGCAGAAACTAACCAAAAAGTGTTTTTTAAACCCAACGGTCCTTTTAAGGACCACCAAATTTTTCGAAAAGATGCCTTCAATACAGTCAAATGAAACGTATTGTGTGTATTCAATAAAGATTACCATTTTTGTGTGTAAAAAACAAGAAACATTGTGTTTCTCTCAAAGTTTATAACACCAGGTCACTTTTTTATAATTTTTATAACTTTTTTTAAAACATTAACTTTTTTTTTATAACTTTTTTAAAAACTTATAAAACTTTTTAAAATAATAACCCCCTTTTTTAAAGAATAAATTCACATTAAAAACACCTATATTTTTAAATTTTTTTATTTTTCTTTTCATCAAACAATAACACATACATACACTTAATATCCACGAGTAATGTACACCTGTTTGTTATAAGTATGTGCAAATTGTTCAATGTCTATAATGATTCCAATTTCCTCCTAGTCCACACCCTATTCCATAACGAAAAGCATAAGTCTGGTAAGATAAACTACCCATTTGTTGTAAACAAGTCATTAAATCTGGGCTCCAATTCTTTGTTTCTCTCCTCAGGTTTCAGAACCCCATATTCTTCATAGTCACCTCCTTGCCTGTAAAACATTCTCTCCAGTTCTGGGGTACTGTAAGACATAACAAATCTGGCAGTACAATGAAGTTTATAGATATTCAGTCCTCCTACTGGTCTTTTCATTTGAATGAATCCCCTGATTTGATGTACTTCTCCTGTCCAGGGATGTCTTTCCTTTTGTAAAATCAAATAGTCAAATTCATCTTCATTGCTCAGAAACATGTCTATATCTTCTTGTTCTTTGGGGTCTGGAATGATGAAATTCCAATTAATGGCTATCCTGTAACATCTGTCTGGATCATTGGGATCCTTGATAGGCTCATGCAGGGGTAAATATTCATTCCTAGGTTCCTGATCCACCTCCATAGGTTCTATCATTCTCTTTGCTAATAAGGCAAGTTTTTCCATCTCCATGTCTTCTAATATTCTAAGAATTCACTTGACCAAAACTGTCCTTTACCCAATAAGGCCCTCAACTAATGAGGATTTTCTTTAACACCTTTGTTTTTATACCCCTCACACCTTTGCAAAAGATAAGGGTGGTGTGCAAAATATAACTATACACCTACGTTTTGTTTATGCTGACTGCACAGGTAAATGCGCCGTGTGCAAAATATAACGATACACCTACGTTTTTTTTATGCTGACTGCTCAGGTAAATGCGCCGTGTGCAAATCATTGCAAGAATGTGATTATGACGTCACGCTTCACAGTCTAGACAGTCCTATAACCGGTTCAAACTGGGATTTTCTCAAAACAATAACAAAGAAAACACAGATTTTTTTTTTTCCATTCTTTATTTGTAACAACAAACAACAAACAACAACAAACAACGTATTTACAATACATTTTGATAAAAACATTGACACTTTTGTCCATGACCCGTAGGTAATTTATGATAAGTGTTTTGAAACCAATTCGCTACATATCTGTCCCTTTGTAAAGCCGTACTCTGGTCAAAGGGGAATAGCCATTCGTTGGTTTTCTTTCTTTTCTTGTCTCTCTGATGTAAATAATACACGCAATATTGTCCACACACATCGGTATTCCAGTCTTGATAGCGATACGGATTATAAATCCATTGCTGAGCATGACGCTGGATAAAATCTTGAATTTCTTTTTGTAAGGGAGGAAATCCATAAGAATCGAAATATTCCACCACGGGATTGCTCACATACAGACACACCCAATGTTCTCCAGGTCGATCTTGAGGATCCGTATTGACCACCACAGCTTTTTCTCCAGGTCTTAATTGATCCGGTAATAAATCTACAGGATACACCCCTCCAAAAGAACTCTTGAATTCTCTGGATAAGACTTCTCTCAATTGTCCCGTATCCATTAGTAATCAATACCCAATTCTCTCTGTTTGTTAATATCTAAGACGTTATCGAATTCTGCATACACCACACAATTGATGGTGGTAGCCGTATTGCCGGTAAACTGTACTTCTACTCTCAGATTTCCTGTTTCTATGAGATGGAATTTATCCGATTGCGCTTCTTGATCTTTCGTGAAATCCCATCCCCATAGAGTGTACCCGCTTTTATACTCTTCTAAGGTGATGTCTGGAGCCCAATCTTCTCCTAATTTTCCCAGGGCTTGATACAGACTGAGATAAGATCTCAGATATAAATCGTCGTTGAAATTAGGTTCGAAACAACGAGTACTCATGGTCTCTCCGTTGATACTGACATCTAATTTCTTGATTCCAAAGTTTTGAAAATGAAAGGGATTTTTAGTTTTATCTCCGTTAAAGGCGGCATTCTCCACAAAGCCTAAAATGAGGCGTTTAGGCATCTGACCTTGAAACAGATGATCGGTAATCTTAGACTGAGTTCCTGTGGGGATGGTAAAGGTTTTCACTTCCACTCTTCTCAAGGGATATTTAGCTCTGTGAGTATTCAGATTTTGATTGATCTGATTCATCAAAGTAGGGGCAGGTTTGACTTTTCTCACCCACAAGACCATACTCAAGATCTTCACTTTTCCCGTATTGGCTTGATTAGTCATCATGTAGAAAGCGGGTCTGGCGCGATTAAATCTCAAACGGACGTCCACTCCATTAGGTAGAAATCGATCTTGTTGAAACAAATCCAGATGTAAACGGTCCAACAAAGTGAGTTTCTTACTTCCAGCAATAGCTTGGTTTCTTTTTCGGAATCCTTCGTTTTTAGAATCGTCCGGGTACTCTGTGAGGATGGGTTTGGTAACGCACACACTACCATCTTGAGCGGGAGCAAAGGTCCTACTAGCAGCTGCTCCGGAAACTGTCAGAGCCTCTAATCCCATTTCGTCCATATGTCCTGCCGTATCTTTTTCCCATAGACTACAGGCTTTCATCTGTGTATTTAAAGTTCTGGGTTGGTAAGAGAGTAATTTCTCCAGATACGCTTTGTAAGGATAAGTATCCGTCCCCGGGGTCACTATTTTTCCATTCAGACTGACATCGATTTCCGTAAACATGGAATGTAAGATATTATTCACCGGAGCTATTTTAGCCGGATCTCCAGCCAGATCACTTCCATCATTTTGAGTAAATTGACATACCATTTGAAGATAAGTTTGAGATAAATCCAGATATTGGTCTCCTTGTCCTTTGATTTCAAATTCGATGGGAGCGGTCTCGGAATCTAAAGTACTGGAAATAGGGTAATATTCTTCCCATTTCGACTCTTCTAAAGCAATGTTAGTGGGAGGGACTTGGAACAATTCTAAACTGTTCATCCCACAGGCGCAGGAATCGGGTTGTAACATGTTGACTCTAGACGGAGTGATCGTCAAATGAAGGTCTTTGAGATTCGAGGGTCCTATTTATACTCTCAGTCAAACACATCTAAGGTTCTTTTTCTTTTAGGAATTCCTCCTCCTTGTTTTTTCTTTTTTCTCTTAGGACCTCCTCGGGCTAACAGGACTTTCCCTGTAGGTTTTCTTCTTAATTGAATGAACCTTCCCGATCCCTTCTGGGTTTTTTTCAATGTCTTTTTTCTTTTCTTAGTCTCTCCTAGATTCATTCTTGGTGTCACCATTTCCCCCGAAGTATTTTTCAAGGTCTTTCTTTTTCTTTTCTTAGTCTCTCCTAGATTCATTCTTTGTGTCACCATTCCCGAAGTATTTTTCAAGGCTTGTATTCCGTGGGTTTTGACTGCCTCTTTTAAAGATCTCTTATTTTCTAACACGTCTAACCCCGTTCTAGCAGCAGCGGTCAAGGCATGTTTAGCTCCCGTTTTCAGTAAATCCGTGAAAAATCCTTTCCCTTTTTGACGATGATGCCGGGGTGGTGGATAATTGGGGGGTGGATAATAATAAGCGGGTGGAGGTGGTGGGGGTGGTGGTGACTGTGAAGCCCCTCCAAATAATCCTCCTACTAAATTCTTCAGGATGGGAGCCGCAAAACTTAACAAGCCGTGTCCTTTTTGACGAAATACTCCTTTATGATAAGTCCATCCGTGCCCTTTTTGATTTAATGAACCTTTATGATAAGACCAACCGTGTCCTGTCTGTCTCAGTAATCCTGAATGATACTGCATAGTTCAATAACTCGGGTGAAACTGACCTTTCTGTCTTCAGGGGACTTCCTTTTATACTCTTTAGGGCTGAATACAATACAGACAGCAGATCAAACAAATCATCACGCCCAAGAAAATGGAACACAATAAGGGTACATTCATTTTCAGTAGACTTTTCTGAAATGAAGTTTCACAATAGATTTTCCACTTAAATAAGGCATGGGTTGTCCTAAAGGAGTCATGATGTGAATCTCAATGGTATCGAAATGTTTTTTATTCAATGGAACATATTCCGCTCGAATGGGTTCCCATTTACATTGATTTTCTTTGTCTTCGAAATGACCAGGCACCACTCTTAAGAGTTTCAAGGCATTGGATCCTACGGTCTGAGGTTGAATCAGATCGCAATACACGTACATGGATTTTAAATTCCGGTATAAATCCGGAGTGTACGGAGCCATGTAACTGATGTTGATCCATTTGGTGGTATTTTCTGTCCAATTTTCGGGTACCAATTTAGGACTGTGGTAGCCCACTTTATAAGCCAGACTGACGGGAAGTCTGATGAAGATGGGAATTTCTCTTAAATGAGTGACATAATTCACTCGATCGAAATTGTCCCTATAGTTAAATCTCATCTCGGTTTTAGAAGGCTCTTCTTCTTCTGTTTTCAAATCTTTTAGGATTTTCACTAAGTTGGCTTTTAAACTTCCATAATCTTCATCCTCATTCGTAGTACTTCTTTTATTTCTGGTCCTCCTCGGTGCTGTCCAGGTTTCATATTTTTTCCAAATGGTTTTCAGACACCTTTCTATACCTTCATTGATTTCGGCTAGGAGAGCTGTAGGATTGGCATAAGGTCCCGGTCTAAATTTGAGGCGATACAAATTGAGTGTCTCTTTTGGATCATAAGTTCCATTCAACCAATACGCTTGACTCCATCCCACTAACAATTGAGTATCGGCAAAAGTAATGGGAGCACTTTTCAAGAGTTGAAATCTTCCCCATTGGTATTTATCTGGGTCGTCCAGATCTAGTTTCTCCCCCGGTGGAATGTTTTCAAAAAAAGGGGGAATTTTATCCACTAGACATATGTCCAGATAAGCTTCTTCTTCACTGATATTTTCGATACTACAAGGATAGATCATTTCCGTCAAAGCCACTTCCCATTGACCGTCCGTTAAATCCAGGGATTGTGGTAATAAGGTTTTAAATTGAGCAGTCGTATTGCTAGGAAAAGAGGTCATAGACCCATCACTGGGTAAAGTCATGTAAAACCCACTGCTCTCTGCCATGTTCAATCTAAGACTGAGACCTTTGACCTAAGAACCTTTGTATTTATAACAACTTCTTTTTGTATATAGGGAAAAACTAACAACACTAGAATTTTGGTTTTTTTCTTTTATTTTATTGATTCATAACTAGAACAACAAACAACAAGAACATCATAATAACAAACATTCAAAACTTTGATTCAGTTCTTTTTGTATGGGAAAAGGTCTCCTCATGTACAAATAATCTGTTTCACAACGGTTACCACAGGCATTGAATCCTTTTACGATCACTTCTTTCAAATAGTCTTTAACACAATCTCCAGCTTTTTCCATCCATTCCCCTTGAAACAAAGTGGTTTCGGGTCCCTCTCTCTGGTGAGGCAAGACGTAATTGATTTTCCATTTGAATTCCCTATACTTGGGCTGTCTGGGTCCTAATAAGACCATGTGTTTGCTTCTTTGGCGGTCTGGTAACTTGAATCTCTTATACAGGTAGATTTCATGGAGACCTGTTTGTCCTGGATTCTTATCAAAGAAATCTTGAATACATGTCTCTTTGTTTTTCATCCATTCTCCCTTTAAACTAGTCCCCTTTTCAGGTTCTACTATTTTCCAACGATACTCTGAGCTTAAAAATTCCATGATGTGTGCTCTGTCCTTCACTCAGATCAGAAATGATCCTCTTTGGCTTCGGTTATCTCCTTTTAAATAGACTGGAGTATCTATTTTTAGATTCCGGGACTGGGTGAATTCGTCTTCTTGACCGTAGGGGTTTGATGCACCATCCTAGGACTAGGCATGATGTAACCGACCGATGAACTCACACAGACCATCCAATATTCGCGATTAGAATCGTGTAAAGCTAACATGACCACACTCGTGATGATGAGGGAAATACAAATGAATAATTGTGCAAAATACACAATTTCTTCTCGAGGAATATTCTCTCCACAAAATTTCCAGTGAGGTGTTATTGAATGAGATCCGTTTGGGGAATCCATGAATCGAAACTTGGGGGATATCCTTTCCACCGGACTTTGACTTCTTGAATGATTTTTTTCCCGACTCGTCGCTTTTTATACCCCAAGATTTCCTCTACTTCGTACACGTCGTCTTTTTTAATGATCTGTTGTAATTCTTTCTCGTAGAATGTCCCTTCTAATTCCTCCTCGTTATAATCTTGTACTCGATACACGTAAGGATACCGACCGGGGACTCGTTGAGCAATGGTAAATATTTCCGTGGTCCAGTTCGGTAAATATCCTTTTTCAAAAGTGCGTTTAGCTTTACTGATGCGCACTTTATCTCCTGTTTTAAATTTGGGGGGTTTTTTGGTTTTAGGTGATGATTCTTCCCCATATAAAGTTTTCCAGACTTTTAACACATTCGAGGGATTCACTTGAGCTGGTGTTCTTTGGATACTGCGATGATACGTATGATTGTAAGCATACACTAAATCCGGTAAGACCTCTAAATACCGTCTGGTCTTATTCCGAGTGAAATACCGCCACATGCGGGCTTTGAGGGTTCTTTGAAATCGTTCCACGATACTGGCTTTGGTATCCGTATTGCGTGTGGTAAAGAAATGAATGGATTTAAATGCCTGTAAGAATTCTCGATTGGTAAATTCTTTGCCTTGATCCGATTGAATGCGCACGGGACGTCGATCGTCTTGTTGGAAAATCTCTTGTAATCCTCGAATCATTTCTTTTCCCGTTTTCTGTTTTAAAGGCACCACCCAAGCATATTTAGATAAGACGTCAATGGCACACAATAAAAAAGTATAGCCGTCATTATGTTTCTTTAAACTGGACACATCGGCTAAATCTAATTGCCATTGTTCGTCCATATCCGTCACTCTCGTCTGTTGTCTCCGGAATTTTCGATGAATGGGTTTATGTAAGGTATAAGTATCTTGCTCTTTTAACCATTCTCGTATGGTGTTTAAGGAAATCTTATGTCCCAAACTTTTGACCTGACGATACAAAGTCTGTATACCTCCATACCCTCTCTTGGGATCGTAATAAATCTCTGTTAAAATGTCTCCCACTTCCTTCTTCTTCTTCATGTCTTAGGCAAAGGAAGCCAATTTTCCTCGATTTGTTGTAATCTCTTTTGAAATAAATCTGTTTTGACTTTTTCTTTCTTTTTCTTCTGGAGGGCCTCCTCTAACCTTAAAATAGGGGAAGGCTTGGATTTTATAGATCGTCTAATAGGGGTCAAATAAGAGGAAGCATCATGAAATCCGCTCTCTTCTTCTTCTTCGTCCTCGTCACTCAAAGCCCCTTTAGGAGTACTGATTTTTCCTGGTTTTTGCATGGCTTTTATAAGGTCTCGATTTTGCAAGTAAACCATGGGAGTACGGGTCTCTTTTAAAGCTTGAGCAAATTGTTCTATTCCTTTAGGCACCGGTTGACTTTTGAGAGGTTTAGATCTCATGCTATCAGCCATTAAATCCACGATGTTAGAATCGGGCACTTTTTGACCTCGATAACTGATTTCTCCGTCTTTATCCCAAGTCAAGACTTTGGTTTTCTTTAAATGATTTAATAATAATTCAGCTTTTCTTTGCATGGGTTTATTCACGCTTTGAATGATTTGTTGATCGATCTCGGGATCTGGAGCTGCTGCTGCTACTGCTGGAGCTGCTGCTGCGGGGGCTGGGGCTAAGGGTGCAGGGTTTTTTTTCCCTGGCTCTCTCGCTTGTTGTAAATAATTCCTATACCGATGAAGTTCTTGACCGTATAAAGCCACTTTTTCTTCTGGAGTTAAATCTTCACGTCTGGTAATCTGGTCCAATTCTTGACCTATACTCAGCGTAGATTGAAATTCCGGAGGTTTGGGGAGTTTTCCTTTGAGTTCATTCAACAGAACTTCAGGTACTAACACCATTTTACGACTCATTTTAGAAGGTTCAACAGTAAAGGAGCGGCTGCTGCGAATAAAAAAGGAAAAATACCTCCTTTTTGTTGTACTAATAAAGCTCTTCGTCTCTGGATGGATTGAGGTTGAACCAGTCTCCTTAAGATGTGTTTCTTAGGAGCTAGTTTTCGTTTCTGAGCCGAATGGAGAGGTAACACTCCTTTTAATAGGTTGTAGATGATCTCACAAATTTTCAGAATACAGTCTCCAGAACAATGTTTTAAAATCCCCGTTTTTAAGGACGAGGAATAGTGAGGATCCGATAACACTCTTAAAAGAGGAGCATGCGCTTTTAATCGCGTACAACATCCCTTTTTCTTCTTGGCCATCTTTGAAAACAATGAAGAGAAGTCTCTCATGTCACTCCCTTTTATAGTCTTAAGGAGGGGCATACCCTCCGTGTTTGTCGCTCTCGTGTTTATCTCTATTTTTCTCCCTGACATAAATTTTTCCACAATATCGGCATTTATATCTCAGACCTTTAGGAAGTTGAGGGGTGGAGGCTGTCAAGGGTTGAAAACGTGTGATTTTAGGGACATGAATGGGAACTTTAATTCCAGGGGAGGGAATGCCCACATTCACTCGAGGAAACACTTCTAAATCGCTAGCTCTTTGACTCCCTATGGGTCCCATAGTACGATCCATTCTCAGTTCTGCTTGTTTCTTGAGTAACTCTCCTATGGTCTTTTGTCTTTGTTCCTTATAATACTGATTGATTTCGTTTTTTAAACTTTCGGGCATGGCTTTACTTTGAGCTAGAGTTTGAGGAGTGGTGGATTTTTGCCTTTTTGCCGCCGCTGTTGTTTTCTTCTTGGGAGCTACTTTCTTCTTGGGTGGGGCTTTTGGCTTCTTCTTTTTTCTACTCTTTTGAGCTGCTCCTCCCACCCGGACCATCCAATCTGGAAACACTCTTTGTTTCTTATTATCGACTCTTACCACTACACTCTTTAAACGACGAACCCGTCGTTTTTTAGGACTATTCCATTTGAATAAATGACGAATGATGACTCCACCGAGAAATCCAGCTCCTCCGCGTTTTAAAATAGCTGTTTTCCTTTCTTCGTCACTAGCCGATTGATCGGCAATGATCTTTAAATCTTGACGATGACGATCGATAAACTTTTGAGTCAGTTTATTGATAGGTAAGACCCCTTTCATTAAATTGCGAGCTCCCATGGCAAACCAATTCAATAAGGCTTTACGCCCTAATTCGATTAAATGGGCTCGTTTGGTGGGATCTCGTTCCCGCTGTAAACGTCGTAAGGTTCTCACTAATTTACTCTTGGCAGATGGAGGCATGATGAGAGTGAAATGAATAATGACTCAGAAGAGTGGGAAACACTTTTATTTATACTCTTGAGGCATGTGTATAGTCAACAATTCAAACATTCGACTTCTTAATCGGTATTCGTCTGGGGTCTGGGGACTCAAATCCACGAGAAGATAACCGTGAGGTACCTGGGTGGCTTCTTGATAAGCAGACATCAAATGAGGCAAAGCTAGCTGACGACTCAATACACTGATCTGTGATTTGTCTCTGGGATTTTTGAATAAGACTAAATAATGAGCATTCAAACTAATGGTGCGATGAGAGGCAGCACGATCAAATAAATTCTGAGTGATGTAAATCACACTGGTATTCCGATGATGAGCTTTACGGGTAAACCAATCCACAATCGATTCGATGGCTTTTCCTCCCATCATGTCGTCAAAAATGAGTAAATGGGGCACACTCAAATTAGCTACTAATTTCTCGTCGTCTTCTGGAACATTTCGGATGAAAGATACCTTCTCTTTTAAAGAAGTGTAAGCGGGTTGCCATTCCCGATAACACCAGACGATCTTTTCGGGCCTGGGGGTGATCCAGTCTAGATTGTTCACTAATGACTTGACGAATTCTGTTTTGCCCGATTTCGAGGGTCCAGCAACTACCATGGTAAATTCGTGTTTCAATTGAAAAGAGGGGAGGGGTGTCTCCTCGGAATACATGTTGATCAATGAAAGAAAAGTTGGGTTCAGGGTCTTATTTATACTTATTCTTATACTTATTTATAGAAGAATATCTATTTTATAGAGAAGAAGAAACAACACACATCAATTCAATTTTTTTATTTGTAACAAACAAACAAACAAACATATCAATAACCATAAGGTAAAGTGTTATAATTCTCTACCAATTGTCTCTTGTCATATACAATTCTCACTGTTTTCTCTGTAGGTTTGTTCACGACCTCACAATCCCGGGTCCTCTGGATTTTTTTGGGATAGGGAACTTTGATTTCCTCTATTTCTCCCATGAGCAATTTTTGTAAATTCTCTGGGCACACGGTCTGAGAGGTTCGATGGTTGAGAGTGACCCCTTTGCATTTATGAACCTCGGTTCCTTTGCCCGTCCGGTAAGCATAATTTTTAGGACCTGCCGACATGAATTTAGTGATGTGATCCCCGTCTAATTCGTCGGTCCATTCTCCTAAACTATGGCCCAAAGTAGGATTAAAAGCTCCATCCTTGTGTTGATAAATGATACTGTCCGTATCATAATAAAGACCCCGTTCTTCTAAAGGTCGTAAAGTCTCGTAGAGATGTAAGCGGGCATGGGCGGTGGTAAAACAAGCCAGGATCACGTTTCCAAAGGGACATTCTTCGACGAATTCCTGTTTGTCTTGAAAATTCACTAACATCTTGTCTTCCACGGAATCTTCTTTATTGACTAAGAGTCGCACACCCTTGATGTTGAGAGTGGAATTTTGTAAGAGTTCATGTAATTCCTCTGGTTCGTCCAAGTATCTGACTTTGGGTAATAACAACCGTTGAGCAAATTTTCCCCACAGACAATTTAAAAAGAGTTTAGCAATGGTTCTTAACACTGGATTCTTCTTGATACTGAGAATGTCCATCATGAATCCTTCTTTGTTTAACACTTCTCGAATGTAATCTTGTTGTTGTTCTGAGGTCTTACATTCGGAGGGAAATCCGGACGCTTCCTGTTTGATCTTGAGGAAGGTATCGATGTAGTCTATAAATAAGTCTTGACTGCTTTCTTCGAAATGCCACACTTCGTACGTTTGCTCTAAGGTATAGCCCATGTCCAAGGCTTTATGTAATTCGGTCGTCACCCAAGTACCCGTGAGACTACGTTCCCGGTCGCTGTGTTGACATGGGTGTCGAGACGTAGAGTCTTGTTGTTGGGCACAGGTGCGACACAAGGGAAATAATAACTTGCCTCCCGTCCGATAAGGTAATACGGGGTGAAAGAGGCCTCGGGGTGGTAAGACCCGACAGTGAATGAGACCGAAATAACTTCTCACGTCCTGGAAGTCGTCTGTGATGATCTCGGGATGCCCTAGGGGAAAAGGTCTGTGTTTCAACACGTAAGGGTAGAGGGAACACACGTCCACGTATCTCATGTCCCCTTCCTCACAATATAATCGGGTGGCATTGGTCCGACCTCCGTACAGGGCTTCTCGAGGTTTCAAAGGATCCGGAATGTTCAGATCTCGTACAAATTGCTGTAAAGTCTCATCTTGTTGCACTTGTTGATCGAAATCGTGCTCCCAGATACTACACACGTTGTATCCCATGTCCTCTAAATCCGCAGTCCTTCTGAGAGTTTTCTCGTGTAATTGTTGGTAAGTACATTGGGTCCGGTGAGGATGAGTTTCCGTCTGTAAACTGGGATAGCAAGTGGGGCATCCGTGCCAATAGCACCCGTAAAATTCGTAGACGGTGCGAGTCGCTTCCTGGTATCCGTCGACGGTATAATTTCCGATCGGGACTTCGCCTCCGTTTCTGGCATGTCGTATGTGACCTCCATTCTGATGACTCATCCAGGAGAGCCACCGACAGGCTTTGACCGAATATTGGCGTGTCGGTTCATACCCGAGGTTCGGAATGATGGCAATGCTGTCTTTAGGCATGAAATTTCGACGGTACGCTACATTAGCAGCATTGGCAAACGTGATGGATTCCTGGAAAGGGTCCACGTTGACCAACTTCTTGAGGGTGCTTCTAAACCGTGCACAGCATCGTCTTAAAATGTCGACGTCCGAGACACAATACCCTACAAACTCTTTCTGGAAATCAAACACTTTTCCCCTCTGTTGGTCGTACCATTCGAAAAAAGCTTTTCGTCCACTGGTAGTCATTTCGTCCGGATTGTAGAAAGCTGCCGGTGGATAAGGTCCCACGTAATTCTGGTTCTGTTCCGTATTAAAAAAGTGGGGGAAATAACCTTTCTTCATTTCGTTCAAATCGAAAGCGGAGGGCATCTGGGCCAAAGGAAAGGTTAAGAAACTATACGAGTCGATGAATTTGAGTCCGCATATTTCCATGGACAAGATCTTACTCCCGTTCATGATCACGTTAGGTTTCAGGGGAGAAGAATGCACTATGTAATTCAAAATGAATTGTCCGTCGTAGCCTTTGAAGTTATGGGCGATGACGATGGCCTCGTCGTGTACTAAAGTGGAATTCTTAGTACCTGTAGTGGGTTGAAATAACCAGTCCATGAACTTCTTTAAGGTGTCTGGGCCTTGAAACAGGTGCTGACGGGGTCCCATGTGTTGACAATGAGGACAAGGTTGGTCTATGTCTAAACCATCGCAATGTTGACAGACGCGATGTGCCACACACAGATTAGGAACGTGAATGCCCGATTCCTGAGTGCATTCGAAATCGAAATAAATGGTAAACTCTAAGGTGCCTTTTCCCTTCTTCTTCTTCTTGGGCTTCTGTGGAACGTAGCACCGGTGATCGGCATCGACGATTTTCTTACAGATCTTACACTGTTTCTGATCTCCGCATTTGTGATGAGGTAATAATTTCTTAGGCATCCAGGACTGACACTTCTCGCATAACCCCATTAAATTGCACACAGTAGTGCTGGTCTTCTTACTATGGGGTTTTAAATGATGTTCGTAGCAGGTCCTGTTCTTAAACATTCCATGGCATTCCTGGCATTTAATCTTGATCCCTTCATCGGGACATTTAGGGTGATGTCCTAAACAATAGGGACAGCGATGAGGACATTTGGACCGATGGTCTGTGACATGATGGTACCCCACGTCGCAATGATCACAGTAATATTGGTTCCCCGTTACTCCCGGCATCGATATGATGGCATCGCAATGACGGTTGTCTAACAAAATGTTCAAACAAGTTCCATCTCCCCAGCCTTTGAAGATGCGCTCTAAACAGAGTTTCGTGGAAGTCGATTTGAATTGAAATATTTTCAGACGATACTGAGGAGCTAACACCTGTTGTAATTTCGGCCACTCTGCAGATCCACACGCTTGAGTGATATCACATCCGGCCTGTTCCATGAGGGCTATGGCTTGGTTCTTCTGGTCTAAGTATTGATCTCCCTTCCGCATACGGACCCATCGTTTTTCCCATTCCGGGTCTGGATGTTCCGGTTTTTGACTGTGTAATCGAGTGACGGCGATGGCTCTAGCCAAACACAATTTATCATGGGGATTGACGATCCGAACGATGGATTGTTTATTGTTCTTGAAAGTTTCTTTATTCAGTTGTAGATGTTTGGTTCTGTTTCCACCACTCCCCTGGGGATTCTCGATGTGTAACAGCTGGAATTCCGTGGAGCCGTCGCCGATTTTGAACTCCTTTTTGGATTGTTGCACACGAACTATTTCTTCAAAAATGACGTCTTCGTTTAATTTTTTACATTGCATAAACCCGTACGAAATGTCTGAATCCAAAGATGGGTGTTTTATGTTCAGGCGAAGGTAATCGTTAGGATCACACTGCATTTTAGATTTGAAGTCCTGTAACATGTTTTTGAATAATCGTCGAAGGAAAGCTGTGGTTTCTTCTTCTTCTGGAAATTCATCGAAATGAACGACATATTTATTTTCATGCGCTTTAAATTTTGGAGAGGTCCTTTCTTCAGCTAGTCTGATGTGATAATACTCCGAAATGGGTTTAGGTGGTAAATCTATTTCTCTCTCGGTACTTTTTCGTTTCAATGTTCGTCGAGGCTGTACCTGTTTTTCTCTAGTAGAATCCATGTCTATCAGGTGATGGCTCTGAGGGTAAAATGAACCCAAAGTCGGAGAAAACCTGTATTTATACAGTGGATGACGTCATAATACACAGGTAAGCATTTTTGCACACGGCCCTAAACAAACTTGGCTCGCTGCCAAGTATTTACCTGTGTAGTCAGCATAAAAAACATAACGTAGGTAAAAAGTATATTTGCACACGACCCTAAAAAAAAAAATTCATGCTATATATAAACCAGCACTGGACATAGACGATCATTCTGTGTGAGTACTTGGAAGTGAACACAAGTAAAAAAAAAAAAAAGTTTTAGTGGTCAAGTCTGAGGTATGGAACCAAGGTATCGATGGCTTATTGACACTTTAAATAGTATTGACAAGTATGGACCCTGGATGGAAACCCTAGAAGAAGCCAGGGAGGATTACCATAAAACCCATTCAGAGGAATCTAATCAAACAGCATGGACTCATTGGGAATACTGTAAACAAATGTGGGGCTTGGATATGATGTATCCGGAACAATCTAAAGAAAAAGTTGAAGAAACTAAACAAAAAGTATGGTTGGAAAAAAGAGTGAAATTTCCTGAAAATTATATGGTGATAAGAAAGCACTGCTCTTTTGAGGGAATGAAGGGTTATCATCTCTACAAATGGGAGATCACAGCTGAGGATGATTATGATGATTTTCTGATTGGAACTCTATACTTTACCTCCGAGTTAGAATCGTGTATTGAAGATTTACTCCAGATCACGAGAGAAGGAATACCCTTAAAGAGACAGGGATTTAAGGGTCCTTTTGCACAGTATCTCCATGGAATAATTCCTTATTTTCCAAATGAAAAAGGTATTCCTTGGACGACAGGAGACTATGGTAATGATGATGATGATGATGATTTGAAGTTTGATGATGATTCGGGCTGGATGATTAATTTCGACGGTGTTGGACTGGATGATTAATTTGGAGGGTATTTTGGATTAAAAGACAAGCCTGATAAATGGTTGTATGTATTTTTTGTTAAATTTGTAAATTTCTTTGTTTATTGGGAATAAAAATTGAATCAAAATCAAAATCAAAATCTGTCTTGTTTGTGTTTTGTTTTCAGTAAAAAAAAAATCCAGGTGGTTCTTGTCTTTCAGTAAAACCAGTTCAAACCGGTTATAGGACTGTCTAGACTGTGAAGCGTGACGTCATAATCACATTCTTGCAATGTTTTTTTTTTTGCACACGGCACATTTTTTTTACCTGTATAGTCAGCAAAAAAAACGTAGTACCTACGTATAGTGTAAACACCCTGTATTTAAGGGGAATAGGATAGGGTTTTTTTAAAAAGGGGTTAGGGTTAGGGATAGGGGGTTAGGGTTAGTTAGGGGTTAGGGTTAGGGTTAGGGGGCTAGGGGGTTAGGGTTAGGGTTAAGGGTTAGGGCTAGGGTTAGGGTTAGGGTTAGTTAGGGTTAGGGTTAGGGGGTTAGGGTTAG
>PRKT01000920.1:169290-176129 GCA_003671525.1 Saccostrea glomerata | reverse complement strand
CAAAAGTGTCTAATTTTTTACGCGCATAACTGCACATAGAATTGATTTTCCTTAAATTCCATCTCTTCAAATGCATCGTAATAAAGACACAATCAGTCATTATTTTCTATTTTCAAAATTATCGACCCTCTCAAAAAAAATTTACCCAGGATTATGGACCGCAATTAGGGGGTCGGGGATTTACATGTAGTTAGAAAAGTACTGCCTATGGAGCACCAAATCAAGTCTCTCACTTCTTTAAAGGAAAATATAATCCAAAACAAGAGGCCCAAGGGCCTTGAATCGCTCTTCTGATAAATTGTACAATCTATCACTTCTATTTGATGCCTCTAACCCTGAGTATCCTAAGACCCAAGTTGCATCAACTGACAAAGTTTGATGGTTCTTAGCCAATTAGGACTGAAAATATTTTTAATAATAAAGCTATAAAAACCATAAGTACATCACAGTAACCTATATTAAGATTGAAGTTTTCTGAGGACTCAAGATGCATTAATAAACAAAGATTGAAGATTCTAAGCCAATAAATATTTGAGATATTTAAAAGTAGGTCACCGTGACCTACTTTTTTGTCTACATTCTTTGAAAACCCGAGATACATTCTCTAACAACCAAATATGCATCAACAAACAAATTTTAGCAATTCTAAATCAGTTATTACCATAGATACTTAAATAAAGCCATAAAATGTCAAAAAAGTAGGTCACTGTGACCTACTTTTTGGACATCATTCTCCCAAAACCCAAGATGCATCAACTTACAAAGTTTGATGATTCTGAGCCAATAATTACCATAGATATTTAAATAAAGCCATAAAATGTCAAAAGTAGGTTACCATGACCTACTTTTTGGACATCATTCTCCAAAAACCCAAGATGCATCAACTTACAAAGTTTGATGATTCTGAGCCAATAAGTACTGTAGATACTTAAAAAAACCCATAAAATGTTAAAAGTAGGTCATTGTGACCTACTTTATGGTCGTCACTCTCCGAAAACCCAAGATGCATCATCTCACAAAGTTTGATGATTCTGAGCCAAAAAATACCTAATATATTAGAATAAAGCCATAAAATGTAAAAAGTAGGTCACTGTGACCCACCTTTTGGTTGTCACTCTCCGAAAACCCAAGAACATCAACTCATAAAGTTTGATGATTCTACAGGGTTCTCCATCATTTGAGATTTTACTGTGTTGCAGAGTTTACGCGAAGCACCAATATTTCGCGGTATTTTCGCGAACAAATTCGCAACTGAATCACAATTCATTATAATTCTAAAGATTACAAGCTTACACTTATTTAAAAATCATCAATTCGTTACACAAATGGTATGGTCGTACATTCTGATAAAAGGGAAAAAACGTTCTGAAAAGCAGAGGAAATTCTGACCGATAGTCGAACTACTTAACATTTTTAAAGAGATTTGCCATGTTTATTTATCAGGTTTCTTGATCAAGTTACCGCATTACAAAAAAGGAACTTACGAACAGTGAAATATTTTTAAGAGTTCCTTGAAGAAGCTGAAATTTCAAAATTTTCGGCAATTTATTTACAGTAATTAAATGACATCGGTACGATGTTATGTTTGACTTACAGTGCTTACACAATTCAAGAGCCGTGGCTATATAGAAAAGACATATTTAAATATGTTTGATAAATGATACAATGTATTTTTATTGCAACTACCATTTAACCGGTACATGGAATTGTAAACAATTTTATTGTCTTTGTTCCGTCATGCGTATAGTCCGGCGAGGGTCTAGGAGATGATTGACTGATTACTCAAGGCGAAGCCCTAGTAATTATGTGTCATTACTTTTTTAATTGAAAGACGATAGAATTGTTTGATTAAAGTTTCAGTTTGAGAGAATTTATGTGTTAAGATTTTCAAATTATCACAACTCTTACTGTGTCGGAATTTTTTTACTGTGTTGCATGCATGAAATTTGAATCGTTACTGTGTCGGAGAAAATTTTACTGTGTCGGGAGCAACACAGTAAAACAGCTCATGGAGAACCCTGGATTCTAAGCCAATAATTACCGTAGATATTTAAATAAAGCCATAAAATGTCAAAAGTAGGTCACCATGACCTACTTTTTGGACATCATTCTCCGAAAACCCAAGATGCATCATCTTACAAAGTTTGATGATTCTGAGCCAATAAGTACTGTAGATACTTAAAAAAACCCATAAAATGTTAAAAGTAGGTCATTGTGACCTACTTTTTGGTTGTCAATCTCCGAAAACCTAAGAAGCATCATCTCACAAAGTTTGATGATTCTAAGCCAATAAATACCTAATATACTTGAATAAAGCTATAAAATGTAAAAAGTAGGTCACTGTGACCTACTTTTTGGTTGTCACTCTCCACAAACCCAAGATGCATCAACTCATTAAGTTTGATGATTCTAAGCCAATAATTACCGTAGATATTTAAATAAAGTCATAAAATGTCAAAAGAAGGTCACCGTGACCTACTTTTTTTTTTGATACTCTCCAAAAACCCAAGATGCATCATCTCACTTAGTTTGATGATTCTAAGCCAAAAAAATACCATATATATTTAAATAAAGCCATAAAATGTAAAAAGTAGGTCACTATGACCTACTTTTTAGTTGTCACTTTCTGAAAACCCAAGACGAATCAACTCATAAAGTTTGATGATTCTAGGCCAATAATTACTATAGATATTTAAATAAAGCCATAAAATGTCAAATGTAGGTCACCGTGACCTACTTTTTGTTCGTTACTCTCCGAAAACCCAAAATGCATCAACTCACAAAGTTTGATGATTCTAAGCCAAAAAATACCTAAGATACTAAAATATTACCATAAAATGTTGAAACTAGGTCATCGTGACCTATATTTTGGTTGAAATTTTTTAAAGTCACAAGATGCATCTGCTGACCAAGTTTGATGATCGTACGTCTAAAGGTAATCAAAATAAGCCTTTTAAACAATTCAAAAAACAAATGCCTGCAAAATACAAGAAGTAGGTCACAGTGACCTTCTTTTTCATAAAAATGTTTTAAGGTCTCAAGATGCATCAATTTACAAGATTTGATGATTCTAAACCTCTCAGTGTCTGAAATAATTGGATTAATTGTTTTAAAAAGAATTAGACATAAAGTTCAAAAAGTAGGTCACGGTGACCTACTTTTAGGTTGACCTTGTTCAAGGACCCAAGATGCATCAACTGACAAAGTTTGATGATCATAGGCCTTAAAGTGCCCGAAATATGCCTTCAAATCAATTTGAAAACAAATGCTTACAAAATTTAAAAAGTAGGTCACCGTGACCTACTTTTGAGTTAACATGATGTGAAGTCCTGAGATGCATCAACTTACAAGATTTGATGATCCTAGTCCTAATAGTAAGCAAAATATAAACGTTTTCATTAATTGTAAATTTAGGTCAACTTTGAAGTGACCTTGAGACCACGCCCTTTGCCCCAGGATCATGCCTTGAACAATTTTCAATCTTCCACATATCCTGATCATTGTATGTAAGTTTGGTGAAAATCTGCCTGGTGGTTCTGGAGAAGAAGATTTTTTTGCAACCAGTACTTTTGGTTTTGTTTTCCTGATTATCTCCCCTTGTTTTAGGGTCCCAACCCTTATTTTAGTATAAATGGTAGCCCTTGGGCCAAGGATACCCTGTGACAAATTTGACACAGATTGGCCAAAGGGTTCTTGAGTTATGGCCCATATTCTGAAAAGTTAACGCACACCGCACGACGCACACCGCACAAATGGCCATAGCATTAGCTCTTTGAGCCTTTGGCTCAGAAGAGCTAATCATCTAAAATGCCTTTATATATTATTCACGTGCAAATCACTATGTTCAAATGATCATTATTTATAATTTCAAAAATATATAACTAAACCTGTCTTGATTTGATTTGATTCTCATAAAACCTAGGATAAAATATTAAAGATATTTAACCTGATGCCTCCATCATAAGTTTTCTGCCGAATCCAAGTAATCATAACGTATTTCTTCGTTGGGCTCCCGATTTCTTGAGGCAAACAGATTCGTGGGTCGTTGTGGAATACATTAATTTTCATCACTGATTTGTTCCTCAGGTTACTTTAGGGGCATTGTTCACATACCCACATAATCTGCTGTATGTGTTTGTTGCATCAACACTGAAATTGTCTTTTAGCACATAGTTAGTCTAAACAAAAACATCTCTTAAAGTATTATGAGGCTCACCTTCATAGATTTATGTACTGATTAAGTTAATTGACAGAATAAACATTCTTGTTTACAATATACTGTTGTTTTTTTTTTTACAAATTACCATTTCAATCCATTCAATATGAAATTATATAAGTAACAATGTCTACCCCTTCTCCGTTTATCTTTCTTTCCCCTACATTTCTTGGATCAGTTCTTACCCTTACATATTCCATGAGGAGGCTTCCCTTTTGAACAGCTTACGTAGTAAATACACTATAGTAGTTAACTAACAACCATTAACCATTGTTTTAAATAAAGGACAAGGTTTGGTAACAGCTGATTTTGACCTTTTATATGATGTTAAGGTCATACGCAACATAGTTTGATCTTTTTTGGGTTCTTCCTTGGAGTTGGAGAGTTCCACTAAATGAAGGACCTGTGTGTAATATTTTTAATATCTATATATAGATTTGTACACCTCTTCTAAAACCATTTTTGATGAATTAAAATCTGGAATTTGTGTTTTATAATTTTTTGCGCATTTTTATTTGAATAATGCAAAAATTTTCACAATTCGATATCTTTTCAAAACCTCTGGTAAGGCATACTGATTTTTTGTCTATCAACATGTAATTATATTATAAGTTTAAATTTGGAATATCTTTGAAATCTATCAGCAGGTAAGGTACGTTGCGTATGTCCTTAAAACTGTAATGTGTAATTGAGTTCGTAGCGCTTACTTTGTTGAAAATGATAAAATGAAAAACAATTTTTCTTAATCACTAATTAGATTTATATCAGATATTAGGTATCCCTGCCTTGGGTAAAAATCACGAAAGAATAAAAAATACAATAGGCTAATTACAGCGAAGGTAAACCTAAACTTCTTATAAAATAGATACACAGGTACCAAGAACAGGTCGGTTCTATTCTATTCTTTTTGGGCTTATTTGTTACTGTAGTTTTTTATTTAGATTTAATAACCCCCCAAGGTACAATCAATTAGCGAATAGAGTGAAGGGGGAGGGAGGGTTGACCTAAAAAAAATATGGAGATACAGTCATGTCTTCGGGAAATAGCAACACCACAGTTTTAAACATTGTGTCGATGGGGAATATTAATTGCGGTATAATTTTATAAGCACCTCCCACAATACGGTGTCTACTGACTTATCGATGGTGAATAATGTTTTTAGCACCGTTTCAGTGATGAACGAGAGGATTTGCCTACGATCCCCCTAGAGTATGAAATTAACGCTCTATCTGAGTTGGTGGAATGAGAAAAGACGCCGAACGATGGACAATTTTTTTGGCTTACATCCTAAATCAAGCTATTAAGCAAAATAATGACGTCATAAGATTAGGTTCATTCAAGTAGAAAAGGTTAAACACACACCATTTTCTGAAATGCTCTCAGCTGGTTACTGCGGGTATCTCGTATCTCGAACCCTATACTTAAACTCTTCTGACGGCTTTGAATTCAGAAAGTCCCCTAGAAAATATTTTTAATATTTCTTTAGTTCTACTTTGATGTTTTTCCTTTTCAAACGATTAAATATTGAAGGTATGAAAATCCTATCCCTTACCCTTAAAAACGTATGGCCAAGATTAATTTTTTTCAGATGTTTGGAAATCTGGTTCAAGGTCAAAACGTCAAGGTTGTTGATATTCAATGAAAGGTCTTTTCACAATCCACATGTGTATTTCATAATATGTGGGTCAAATTCCAAGGTGAAGGTCAGAACGTCAAATTTGTACAAAATGGTCTTGTCACAAGTAAGCGCATCAATTTTTTTTTCCAGAGTAGGGGGGTGGGTGACTTGTTGCCCAAAATCTTTCTCTTTTCAATCCTCTTTCACACATATTTACGTTTAACGGAGGGGGGGGCAGCCTTTTTCAAGGGGGTCCATGGAAACTTATCTTGATCTGAATTCGCATATACATTTAAAGAGCTTGTAAATTCCGGGGGGATAATGCCACGAATTAGTGCCCTCCGACGGAAAGGCCCAAAATGGTGCGATTGCTGGTCTCTGTAAATCGAAAGTACATAGATATATATTGTTAAAAAAACACATATTCATGTAATTATATCATCAAATTATACAAGATAATTGATCTGCATAAACTCAATTGCTTACACCAATCAACATGAAAGATATACAATACCTCCGTCACTGAGGTCTAGACACCGGCAAGACTTGGACTAGGTGATCATCCTGATCGCTGTTCTTTCACTATCAAAGATGTAAGTGAATAATTAATTTCTATTAATTTACAATAAAAATAGTATTTCTCGTGTCATAACTGGACAAATTGACATTGTATCTATATTTACTTAGGGGGTGTTACTCTATCATACTAAACTATATGTAGCACCTACATATTTCATTTAGCAATGTGTTGTTTTCTTTGCACATCCGACATCTCTGTCTCTCCTCTAAGCAAACACTGTCTGTCGGTATTGAAGAAGGGTTTTCGCGGTCTTCGAACAAATCTTGCATTGACTCTGCACTCTCTTGGCTATCCTAAAAAAAATAAAAAAAAAAAAATGAAGAAAAGACATGGGACTATGTAAAGATTTACAGTTCTTTCTTATTTTTGAATGCTATACAACGCATATCCTCAGTATCAATAATAATAATAATATGCAATATTTC
>PRKT01000920.1:156790-164290 GCA_003671525.1 Saccostrea glomerata | reverse complement strand
GTGTGTTTTTCTCATCTGTGATGCAGGGTTTGCAAAAACACTTTTGACATTCATCACAGTTTTCATTCTGTGGGATACAGAATGTCCTCTCAAAGTCTTCATCACTGGTGTTTTGATTTTCAATAGTATCCCCTTCGCATAACATTTCATCTAATTCCCATTCATTAAAATTTATAAACTGAATAATTGTCTCCCTTAGTTCAGGATTCACTCTCAAAGAAATAACACTTGTGTCCTCATTTTCATCCATTTTGCTATAAGAACGATGGCTGGAATTGGAGGGAAAGTTTTAGGGCATGGGGCACCAAAGGAGGTTTATAAACATGTGTTGTCTATTCGGTCACTTTTGTAAAATTTAAAACTTTATTATTTTTTTGGGATCAAAATTGTTATAAAATAAATACACTGATAAACTATTAAATATAATAAAAATATTTGGGGTTTTCTTGCATCATATTCTTTGACCCCTGAGGGCCCATCATGGGAGGTGTGCTGACTAATAGATTTATTGACATTTGGCGGGATGCAGGGAGTGCCTCCCTACTGTGAAAATATTTACATTGTAACTGGTCTATTCCATGTGATAATAAACAAAGGGTAAATTCAGATTATAAATATTTAATTGCATAAAAACACATAATTTCAAACGCAAAAGTTGAGACTTGATTTTGCAATTCTAATATCAGTTTCATCACGAGGAGCAAACTTTGAACCATGATTGCCAGTCATCGCTCAATTCTATTCAAAATGAGAAATATGACTGTATCCTGTTACATCACAAAAATAGTGGCCTAGTCCGTAATAGGAAACACACAAAACTGCAAGTAACATTAAATATAGTATTACAAGAAGATAAGCTAGTAAACATTGAAAGAATATAGAAAGTCAAATAATAGTCAAAAGAAGTGAATAAAATGGCAGAAACCAAGCGAAAACGGCCTGCCAATTTCAAGTTTGAGATGCCAATTACTGAAGGAAAAAAGCAAGAAATAATGCAAAGTCTTCAGAAAGTAAGGAAGGTTTTGGTCAGTAAGTTAGGGAGACCTGTCAACAACACTGACATAATGGAATCATTGCTGGATGCTTGGAGAAAATCCCAAGAAAAGAGTAAAAGTGATGACTTCAAATCACCGGGAACTTATACCAAAGTAAAGAAGAGTCAAGTGAAGCAGGACTTTTTTTGTAACATCAATGCAATCCATCAAAAAACTGATGGATATTTCAGCAACCCATGGAAAGTACTGCAGAGGAATTCTAGAAATCAAAAAAGTCACTAAGAGAAGTCATGTGCATTCGTTAAAATTAAAATGTATCCGGGGCGACAGAGGAAAACATTCTTATATTTTGGCATCTTCTCCATACTTACCCAATGGGAAATACCTTGTGAACGAAAGAATCAACCATGCATTTCTATGCAGCGTAATGTTACCTTCTCATTAATCCCGATTCTGTAATGCTACAGGTCTTGGAACTCTTTCCGTGGAGAAACGAGATACATTTTTCAAAATGTATAAACAATTTGTAAAAGAAGAATATGAGGATTCGTGCACTACTGCTATTTTAGAAGAAGTCGGATTATATGAAAACCTGGATGGAATAGACATAATAACTGATGCCCGCCATGGATGGAGAAAAAATTCACAAGATACCAGTGTTGTTGCTATTGGGGAAAGATCTCATAAAGTACTGAATTGTGCTCATGTCTCGAAAGCAGAGGAATCTGTTTCCCAAAGACATGAGATAGTCGGAACAAGGAAAATTTATGAAGATTTTGACAATAGAGACATTTCTGTGAATGTACATACCCACGACAGGAAAATGTCCATCAACAAATTTGTAAGGGAAGAGAACATGGTTTTACATGCAATCAAAACGATCTTTAGCATGGCATCAAGAGTTTTAAAAAAGCCTTGACTGATATATCAAAAGGACCAAGGTATAAGGAAGGGAAAACATGGTCTGAAGAATTGATTGACAAAGTGGAGCCTGTAGCAACACATTTTTACTGGGCGACCAAGCATTGTGATGGTAATTCAGCTACTTTAAGAACTCTGTTGGACAATATTGTGGACCATTACCAGAACAATGTCACCCCAGCTCTAGGTGTAAACGAGATGCAAATTATGAACCTTCAAAGGTTGTAATTGAAAATCCAGTGGCAGTAAAATTACTCAGAAGTGTTATAATTAATTCAACTATTTATAAAATCCAGACCATTTTAATTTAAGGAAAGATACGTACTTTGTGGAGAGTTTCAATAATACATTGAATATCTATCAAGACAAACGAATAGCATTTGGAAGTGAACAATATAAAGTGCGTGCTTTCCTTGGAACTTTGCATTGGAATGAAAATGTAAACAGAGATCATACTTCTACTTCATTCAAGGCTGCCCCGAAGGCCCCTAGAAGACTAAAGGGAAAAAGAACTATAAAAAGAAAACATTTAATTTTAGAAATAAAATATGGATGCGCTATATTAAACAAGTGTACTCAAAGCGGAGAAATAAATAGTAAAACCATGTGCAGAGATCTATCTCTACTTTCTGTGTAACACGTGTATGTTCTATGCAGGTATCTATTTATAGCTTCACTCTGTAGTCTTATCAGTTGGGAGGTGTGACCAGCTCCCTTATATGCTTTATTGCTGTCCGTGTGGATATTAAACTAGGTCAGATCCGGCCTTTAAATGTTTCTAGTATGCAAAATGCCATGACATTTGAGCAAGATATGGGAACATCCCAATCATCGGGCGGTTCATTACCGTTAGGTGATAAGGGCATGTCTCAAATGCAGCCTACACCAACCCAGGTACCTCTTCAAACATACATACATACTGCTCAACAAGCACCACAAATACATGTGCCTCAACAAATGCCGCAATCAGTACCAAACATTCAGTCAGCACCACAGATACAACCGGCACAAAACATGCCTCCAGCACCGCAAATACAGCATATGCCCCCACAGGCAACACCACCGGTATGCAACATGTGCTCCCACCGGTAGCACCAGTACAGCAACATATTCCCCCCGCTCCACAAGAACCACAAATGCAGCCACAGCCGCTTCAGGCACAACCACCACAAATACAGCCACAACCACTACAGGCACCACAAATACATCAAGCACCACATCTGCAACCACATGCGCAACAAGTTTATCTACAGGCACCTCCAATACACCAACACCCACATGCACAGCCAATTCTGCCTTATCCACAAATACCGCAGAACAATCGACAAGACAGAATTGACACTCTGCCTAAGTCAATGCGGTATGATGGAAAAGACTCTTGGAAGGCTTTCCAGCAAAAATTTCTGCGGTTTGCAGAAGTAAAAAAAAACTGGAGGCCTCAAGAATCCAAAGATTATTTGGGTTGGTGTTTGGAGGGAGAAGCGAGTGAGTACTTTGCGACAATTATATCGCAAGATGCAGAGATAGGTTTTTGTAATTAATGCAAAAAATGGAAAAGAGGTTGGGGTATAAAGAAATACCCTAAACAGCTCAATTAAAGATTATTTCACTCGCTCAGGTAGCCGGAGAAAGTTTAGAAGAGTGGGCAGATCGTGTGTTTCAGTTAGCTCTTCGGGCTTATGAAGGCTTGCCTGAAGATTATATGCTCAAGCAGGCTGTAAAGAGAATATGTCATGGCTGTGCTGACAAAGAAGCTCTTCAGTATGCCATAAACCAGCACCCTACCAATATCGAGGAAACAATTGATCATTTAAAAAGTTTCCAATATAATTACCAAGCGATTAATGGTAGGGGGAGGAGGGAAATTAAAGAAATATTGATTTGTGGGGATGATGCGGATACCAGTTCCGTATGATCCCACATCCCACACAACGTATGAAAAAGGTAATACCGTATTACATACAGCAGGACGAGATTTAAAAATGACGGGATATAGAGTCGGGCCGGTAAGTATTGTCATATTTGTGGCGCCAGTGGATGAAGATATGCTCTTAGGACTTGACTTCCTACAACAACATCAAGCAATAATCAACATGAGCGAGGGTGTTATTGAAATTGGCCAAGAGCGTATAGCAATGAATTTTTGTTCTGATTGTGTTCCTAGTACACCAAAAGTGGCTAAAGTTACATTGATTAAAAAGACTAATGTTCCATCCGATGATGTACTGAGAGTACCATGCAGTTTAGGTACGTCATTGGATGATTACGTCATTTAGTAGATTCAGTCAAATACTCTTTTGTCTCCAAGAATATTACAATCTAAGGGTTCTACACCTTTGGTTTGTTTTATTAATTTATCCAGTAAGAACATCAAATTTAAACAGGGAGAGGAAGTTGGAACCGATCATGAGATTTAAGATATATTACCAGAAAATGAGCCTGGGGAAGTCAAAATACAGAAAGTGTCCTATAAAGAGGAAGAGGTACCTGAACATCGTAAAGATCTGCTGATCAAGTCTGGAGAGCATTTATCATCCCAAGAGAAATCACACCTCAGAGATGTCTTGTCCTATGCAGATGTTTTCGCCAAGAACGAATTTGACCTAGGAAATTTTACGGCAATAGAGCACGGCATAGATACCGGAGATGCTAGGCCAATTAAACAACGCCTGCGTAGAACACCTGCATGTTATATGGACTAGGAGGAAAAACATTTCAATCAGTTGCTTGGTGCTGGATTCATTGAACCCTCATCATCCGAATGGGCATCGGCACCTGTACTTGTAAGGAAAAAAGATGGCAACCTCCGGTGGTGTGTTGATTACAGAGCATTAAATGCTGTCACCAAAAAGGATGTCTTTCCCCTCCCATTGGTCGACTAGTGTTTGGACACACTTACCGGAAATATTTGGTTTTCAAAATTAGACGCCAACTGGGCTTACTTACAAGTGAAAGTCAAAGATGCACACAAAGAGAAAACTGCTTTTCTTACCAAGTATGGCTCGTTTCAATTTAATAGGATGGGATTCGGACTCTGTAATGCACCCAGTACTTATTCCCGAGTGGTGAATCTTGTATTACGTTGCTTCAGAGAATTGGGAGTTGTGTTATTTTAAATAAAGCCCTTTAAAATGTCTGTTTTTCGAGGGGAAAGAATTAAACTTTGTCACGAGTTATTTCCCCCTGTATAACTCTTTTGTCCTTCCTATGAAATATCGGAGTGTTTGCGGAAGCAGAATACCAACAGAAATGGTTTGCCGCTTTACTTTACATTACCGATTCAAAATGTTTGGATGATTTAATCAATTTATATTTTGCAGATATACATAACGTGGACGTTATTCTAACAGACTTATCTTTTGACAGAATAATTTGACAAATTGGATACATGTTACACAGATTTTTAATATTTTGTTGAAATGCAACACTGATGTGCGAAAGCGAAAACATGCCAAGTGTCTTTTATTATTAATTCACACGAATCCAGCATATTGTCAACACTAGATTGACATCTCAAAGTTATATAGTTAAAGTCTGCACAGCTGTAACACTTTACAAGAAGGATATGAAAATAACGAACAGTATTCAATCTCAACGTCCATTAAACAAATATACAAAATAAGAGCAGAGCAAACACGGACAGCAGCAAAAAAAGCAGCAAATACCAACATGGTGAGTGACGATTTCCAAATACATGTACCGTCAAACCAAGTAGCCTTATCACAGATAGATGATTTGGATTTGTCTGATTTCCCTAGAACTCTTAAAGAACGACTCGAACTTTCTAAAAAAAAAAAACGCGAATGTCTAATTCATGGTAACAGGACCGGAAATTACCCTATTTGGTATAATGTTAATACAAAGTGTTTCCTAAACCTACTTTATGAGCAGGAGAAGCAGAATTTCAGATGAAGATATGCATGGGAATACTGAAAAACAATAAGCCATTCGTAAAGAACAGGGTGAAGTCTGACTATCGTGTTACACTAGTGCAGGCTGTGTGCAACCAGATTACAAATGAAGTAGATAGCATGTTAGAAAAATGAAACACAGTATAAAGTAAATGAAGACGAACACATTTTATATTGGTATAAACTAGCAGAAAAAATTTAGCAAATTGCCTCTGTGTTATTCAAAGTGCTTCAGCACGTTCTATATATAACATGATCTTCACATCAACAATTGACTTCAAACTTAAATCCATATAAATGCCATATCAGCCCTAGTGGTCCCATATTGGCCCGAGGGCTGATGTGACATATAATACAAGAGGCCCAAGGGCCTTGAATCGCTCTTCTGATAAATTGTACAACCTATCACTTGTATTTGAAGCCTCTAACCCTATGTATCCTGAGACCAAAGTTGCACCACCTGACAAAGTTTGATGATTCTTAGCCAGTAAGGACTACTTCTTGGTCTACATTCTTGGAAAAACCCCAAATGCATCAACTTACACAGTTTGATTATTCTAAGCCATTAATACCCCTAAGATGCTTAAATATAGCCATGAAAAGTTGAAAGTAGGTCACTGTAACCTACTTTTTGGTCGACATTTCCGAAAACCCAAGATGCATCAAATGACAAAGTTTGATGATTCTAAGCCAATAAAGTACCAGAGATACTTAAATATAGCCATAATATGTTGAAAGTAGGTCACCGTGACCTGCATTTTAGTCTACATTTTTCAGAGTCCAAAGATGCATCTGCTGACTAAGTTTGATAATTCTAAGCCGATATATACCTAAGATACTTAAATATAGACATAAAATGTCGAAAATAGGTCACTGTGACCTAATTTTTGGTTGTCACTCTCCGTAAACCCAAGATGCATCAACTGACAAAGTTTGATGATTCTAAGCCAATAAGTACCGGAGATACTTAAATATAGCCATAAAATGTCAAAAGTAGGTCACCGTGACCTAATTTTTGGTCGTCAGTCTCCGAAAACCCAAGATGCATCAACTCACAAAATTTGATGATTCTAAGCCAATAAATACCCAAGATACTTAAATATATCTATAAAATGTCGAAATTGGGTCACCGTGACCTAATTTTTGGTCGTCACTCTCCAAAAACCCAAGATGCATCAACTGACAAAGTTTGATGATTCTAAGCCAATAAGTACCGGAGATACTTTTAAATATAGCCATAAAATGTCAAAAGTAGGTCACCGTGACCTAATTTTTGGTCGTCACTTTCCGAAAACCCAAAATGCATCAACTCACAAAGTTTGATGATTCTAAGCCAATAAATACCTAAGATACTTAAATATAGCCCTAAAATGTCGAAAGTAGGTCACCGTGACCTACATTTTGGTCGACATTTTTCAGAGTCCCAAGATGCATCAACTGATTAAGTTTGATGATTGTAGGTCTGAAGGTAATCAAAAAATACTTTTTCTTAAATATGTTTTAAGGTCCCAAGATGCAGCAACTTACATGATTTGATGATTCTAACCCTTCCAGTGCCTGAAATAATGGGATTTAATGTTTTAAAAAGGTTAAGTCATAAAGTTCAAAAAGTAGGTCACGGTGACCTACTTTTAGGTTGACGTTGTTCAAGGACCCAAGATGCATCAACTGAC